>CAEGAE010015283.1:0-14435 GCA_903067095.1 Girardinus metallicus | reverse complement strand
ATTTGGAGAGGCCAATCAACCTGACAGTCATGTTTTTGGACTGTGGGAGGAAGCCAGAGAACCCGGAGAGAACCCACGCATGCACAGGGAGAACATGCAAACTCCGTGCAGAAAGACTCGGGCCGGGAATCGAACCCAGAACCTTCTTGCTGCAAGGCAACAGCTCTTAGACTGATTATATCCTCTAAAAATAATTAACAAAAAATCTAGCTCATAAAGTCATATTCAATAAACCCATATTTCTGTTTTTTTAAAATTTGTCTGATGTAATATTCTGATCTCAAACGTTGCATTAATTAGCCGTAAGCCCACCATTTTCATAGTTAACTACAACAAGGTCTTTTAAACATAATGTGTTTCACTTAGTAAACCGAGTTATCACAATAAATTAACTTTTCGATAATATTCTAATTGACTGGATATAGTTGAAACCAGATGTGTGTATGAAAGACAACACATTCAGACTATTGTCGGTCAGTTAGCTGATTACATCTAGTTGCTAAATGCCAAAAGTGGAAAAGTTTGAGTGATGGGTAAAACGTAATATAGTGTATGTAAAAATCTGGTTTCAACTGAATTTCCAGACATGCTGACAAATATATACTTTTGAGCTGTTTTTTTTTTTTTCCAGTTGCATCTAGATCACATCAAGCATTTCCTGACACTTTTCATTTGAAATGATTAATGAATTGTATTAATTTCACACTGTGGGGAGGTAATGGCATTAAATGCACAGGGCATATTCTCTCAGAAAACACAAAAGTCAAGGTTGTGACAGTTAGTCATGGGGTAAACAGTGGATGAATAGATTCATTTCTCTACAGCCAAACACTGAATGTCAAGGTTTTTTTTTTTTATTGAGGAACAGAGGTCGTTTCTGGAATAGGTGAACTGGTCAGGGCTTTTTTTTTTTCACCCACTCAGAGATTCTCCTCTCTTGATGCGTTCTCACAACAATAAATTCTTCAGAGGTTCCTGAGTGGAACTCACAGAAGAGAGGAAGTGATGCAACAAGAATACTGAAGATGCTGCAGTTTTTCTTTAGCAGAATTTTTGAGAATGGTGGATGTGACTACATTCATAATTCATTTGTGTGTGTGTGTGTTGATGTCAGGAGAAAAGTGGCGAAATTCCTACATGTAGTTCTTCCTGCCAATTAAGCATTTTCTTCACACAGAGAGATACATTTTAAGCATTTATTTCTGGTCATTTTTGTGATTATGGTTTACAGCTGATAAAAACCCAAACTTCTGTTCTTTTTCCTTTTTTTTTTGTCAAGAAAATGTGAATATTCAGAAATAGTTCACATAATGATCTGCACAGTCATGGGAAAACTGCTGACATGAAACCGAGGCGTTTTGAGGCCATTTTGTAAGTAATGTCATGGTAATGATAAAATAATAATGCAAGAACACATTCTCAAAGATCAGGAAACTTTAAATTCTAATGAACATGTAACACTGGAAGACATTTTAAATATGACAAATAAAATGAATTTTTAAGTCTTTGTAAAAAAAATTGGTTTTCAAAAAAAGGGATAATTGAGATCAAACCACTACACTGAAAACTTTTATCATATAGTTTTTGGTAGAAAGAGAGAAAAAAAGAGATAAGTGATAAATGGAAATCAATGAGCTTGTTTCGATTTATCATGCGATCAATTGATTTATTGATTATTGTGACAGGCCTAGATTTGGTTTCAATGAACACTTGATCATCAGTTAGACATGTGCTTAAGGAAATCGTCCAACTGGATATGCAGGCAATCAGTATAACAATGTTCAGGTTTGGACTAATTGCTAGGAATATGAAATGACAGATTCTTAAATTTTAATAGAGTAAATTTGTTAGATGAAGATAATATGTATTTTTTTTGTTATAAACACAAAGTAAATCAAAAAAGACAAAATACATATTTTGCCTCCAGTTGAATTTTGAGCAAACGTTCTTTCTAACAATGGGTTTCATTAAACCTAAGAAATAAAAAGAGAAAATATTTACAACACTTCTATACTTTTTGAAATGGGATTCTCTCATATGGTCTCCTGTTATGGTCTTCTGTGTCATGTGGGCTGGTGACGTGTGTAGTCCAGATTATTCCTCGCTTCCCATAACGCTGACCACTGGTGCCCCCGCCTTCCTGCAACTGTGTGAGAACTATGGAAATGGTGGGATGGATTACTTGTTGTGTATGAAAAAGAAAAACAACCAAAACAAATTACAGCAAACAGTAAAATGGGAGAAATGTAATTTACCTTGCTCTATATACAGAGTTTTTCCAGGCTATTAAATATCACTTTTACCGGACAGCCAGAGGCCTTAAGGTCAGCAAAGAGTGTCTCTCTACCTCACAGTGTGCATGTATTTCTATCCGGATATGAATCTATTTTAAGGAAAAGAAATAAATATATCGTTTTGGCCAAAAACGGGAGAGAAGAATACAATACCTTCCAAAGGAGAAGTGTTGCTAAGCAATTTGTAACAATTTCTTCTGACCTTTCCTGCAGAAGGCTCTTATTTATATCACTGCTATTATACTCTGCTCTGTGCACGAGTAATCATGGATGTCTTTGTTACATGTTGTTGATATATTCTAAGAATTTGCCAGATAAATCACTGCAGACTTACGCTACTGAGATCTGTTTTTTTTATTAATACCAAGGGTTCAAGTGTTGCATTCAGAAGATTCTCTGGATAAGAACAAAATGTTTAGATGGTTAATGTAGGGGTGCTACCGCACATTCTAAACACTGAAAACCAGATATGTATGCTATCTAAGTTCATATTTTATTTGGAGAAATTTAATGGCACTATATCATACAAAATGAGTAAAACATTAAATGGGAGTTATAGCTTTCTTTCAACAATAGTTTTATAGGTTTCTAAACAACTCTGGCACAGTCTGAATGCTTACGAGAATGCCAAATGCTTCCTCTGAAAGCAGGAGGTAGACTACAGAGCAGGGCATTCTGAGTAAATACAACCAAAACTAAAATGCAAGTCTAACGCTAGCTGGAGAAATTTTCTACAACTGCTAAAATCTGATGCTAATCCATATTTGTTTACATTTTATGAAGAACGAAGTTTTGCTCAGTGTCTTCTTAAGAGGTTTTTGTGTCGTTTCCTTCAGTGGTTCTTTGTGCAGCGCCCCCACAGGCGAGGAGGGGGAAACAGGTTTTTCAAACAGTTTGGATCGTTTCACACAAGACAGTGTGAAAGAGAACCACACCAGCTGAAGATGTAACAAATGTTGCAAACTTTACGGAACCGAGTCCAGCAGGTGTGAAAACACCCTGAAGCTCGCATGAATACCACACCAACGCATATGCAGTACAGGTCTGTTTGGATTCCTTTTAGTAGATTGTCACAAAAATACATCAGAGGGCTTCATTTAAAAATGACAAGTGTTTAAAACACATAATCAGCCGTAGCAGTACATTCAGCCGTAGAATATCGTATAAGACGTGAGTTGTGTCCTTGCACGTAAGAGCAACCAAAGACTGCCAACAGATGTTCATGGGTCTCAGACTGGGGCTTCAGATCTCAGATGAACTAAAAAGTAAGTCAACAGCTTGGGCCCTGACTATTTTCTTTGAGTTATTTCTGAGGAGTCCAGGAGCGATGTAAGCTAATGCCAAGCTAATGCCTTGGAGGATCGCTTGTTGACTTGGGAAAACATCCATACGGAGGCTGACAGCCAGGCTCGGCAGCAAGACGGGGAGCAGCATAATTTACTTCACCTATTGGCCGTTTTAATGTGGTACCTCATCAGTGTAGTTTACAAGAGCATAAATGATTAAGAGGATTTAATAAGGATTTGATAATTGGGCTCAGTATGGCATTCAGGGGAGGGCTACAGAGCTGCGGATCATTACCCTAATAGATTTTGTGTCATCAGGTTGCTGAAACTGAATCAACATTTCTTCTTCCAGTGTTTTAAACAGTTCACGTGGCTCAGTATCAGGATTTTTAATTGAGCTTGAATTCTCCCAGGCCTCTCGCCGTTTCTTGTTTTTTTGATAATGCAGTCCCACTGGAGTCCTGGGAGATGCATGTGACATTGCTTCTCATCAGCTAAATGATTGCGTCGCCCTTGCCTGGTGCGTTTATCATCGCTAGGACCTCGCTTTCTTCCATCTTGCTCTTCATTGACATGCCTTTCATTGCGGCTGCAATGGCTTTCATTATTAATGACAGAAAAGATCGCCGGCCGAGCGATGGGAAGTTAAATCATCAGGCACTCATCTGTTTGTATGGAAGCGTGTAATGACATGCGGACAATGTGCATCCTGAGGCTGCCGCTAAAAAGATCAGACCAAACTGACCTAGTGTGATTACTTACTGAGGAAATGCTGGTTGTCAATTATCAGCCTTTCACTTACAGCGGAAAGGACTGGAAATGCCATTCGAGGAATCTGATTCGCTTTTACTTTTATTTGTTGTTCATCAATGTGAAGGTCACATCACCAATATGTGTGTATAGTTTTCATATCCTTTGAACATTTTTGAGTTTTGTCTATCATGTTAAGTTTTAAAAAATTGCCATGACGTTTGTGAGTTTAATATGAGAAAATGTGGAAATGTTTGCTGGTTATGAATATACAAAACTGGGCATGTTTGTGAACTGCTAGGTTAAACATAAGAGATTTTTAGATTTTTTTTTTTAACAAAACAAAAAACACAAACATGGAAAGTGGGGTTACCCTCTATCAGTACTTCCCATTAGTCTTTCAGAATTTGTCTCTGCTGTTTATGCACGTCTAGAGACTGAAATATTTGCCCATTCTTTGACACAATATAGCTTAAAGAGGGCATTGTACATCTTTCAGGCACATAGTGCCATTTTATAGCACAATAAAGTAACTATGTTACCTTCAGCTGTCTCTTTAAGAAGACAAATGCCTAATTTCAAGACGTCAAATATGTAGCATTTTTAGAACATCTGAAGGTGACAGTTACTTGATCGTGTCATAAAATGGCACTATGTGCCTGGATAATACATAACACTTACTCTTTAGCATATTTGTTCAAAATGTTTTCATTGCCATTTATCTTTCTTTACTACTTCATGTGTTGGTGTGTCGCATGAAATGCTGAAGCAGTAAACTTTGCGGTGTTTCATGCAGTTCCAGCAACTTTCTACTGGTATAACATTGATGGAAATAGACAACCATATCACTATCGTCAGCGACGACGAGGCTAGACTTTTTGAAAACGCTTCATCTACATAAACTGTCACCAGTTAGCGACACACGCGAGCTAACTCCTTCCGAAGACGACGGACACCGTGCCACCGTGTGGAAAGCAAGGCCAGGCGGGAAACCCGCATCATGAATGCAGCTCTCAGAGGCACAGAGGGTATCTGAGCATGAGCAGCTGGTTTAACGTTCAAACGTGAACAGTTACTGAAAATTAAAAAAAAAAACGGCCATCCCCACAGGTTAGCAGTTTTCACATTGAGAACCATGGCAACGTTAAAAGGTTTATCTGACATTTATAATGTGGAGGAAAAATTATTGCCCGTCAACATGACTGGATGAGACACGGAGACTACCAGCATCTTTTCTTTTCTTTTTTTTCCCTCAGTGAGAAGCTGTCATTTACACCAATGTGGGTTTTCTAAGATGAGGACTAGAGTTGAATGTGAAGTTCAGCTTCGAGCTCTCTGCATGACACGCTGAAAATTACGCAGAAGGAAAAAAGGAATACGGCCGACTGGGCGTGTGTGTGATATACATTAGCTGTGTGCGTACTGTACATACGGGCGTCCTTGAATTTATGCCATTACAATTATAATCCTACACTAAAAATATGAAAGCATGAGTGTTGGAAAAATTTCATTTTAAAATATAAGTAAATAAAAGCAGCAAGCCAAGAACATATTTTAAGATAAATAAGTAAATGGATAACAGTAAAAATGCAACTAAGACATGATTGATAAAGGCTGTTCCTGTCTGATAAGTGTCAATCCACATGCACCATAAAATCTTTAAAAAAAAAAAAAAAGAGCACAAGTAGGTAAATAACTGAAAAGTAAAAAATAAAACAATATGAAGAGCAAATTTGTCAGTAGGACAGTAAATAATGAGTAAATAAATAACATAACTAAATGAAGAAAGAGATAAGTAAGTAGGCAAGTAAATGTCTAAAAAGTAAACAAGTTTATTAATGAGTCAAAAGACTCATTAATAAACTATTATGTAGGCGAGTTAATAATTGGTAAATTAGAAATGAATAAGTAAAAAAACAAATAATTTAGATGAGTAAATATCTATGATAAGTCACACGAAAGTTAATTACTTAGTAAAATATGTATGAAAATAAGTTTATAATAAGCAGGTGAAAAGGTAATTAAACAAATATTATATAAAAATGGTAGGCTTCATAAATGGATTTATTCATTAAAGTGACGATTGATTACATAATTCTGTAACTAACAACCTTTAGAAAGTTAAGTAAAGCCATAATTTTTAACCTTCTAAATAAGTGAACATATAAACAAGTACGTTCAAAGCACGAGAGGAGAAATGTCTAAAAAAAATAAGAAAATAAGTCCTGTTGCCGACTGCTGGAGTATTTCAGATTGTCGTGTCCTGATTGGCTGAGGATCTGCACCAGCATATTGTATTTGATCTCAGGTTAAGGACAAAAGAGGCCAAAACAAAAGTGATCTCCCAGGTTAAAAGATTGTAAGGTATTTTAACACTTGGCATAAAATATATGGCAAAAGCTGTTGTCCTGGGTCAGTTGGATCCAACATTTTAGCAAAAACAAAATCTTTTGTTTGCGAAAATGAAAGCAAGGAACCACAAATGGCCAAAGCAATGAGTTACAGTTGGTCCTAAAACGGTTTAAAATCGCTTAAAAGAAATAAGGCCGAAAATAAAAAAATAAAAACATTTAACATGTTTGAGTTCAGTGCCAGTTGCTGGGCAACCAACTAAAGATGTAGCAGGAACTTAGCTCGTTTTTCCAGCGGCAGATTTAGATGCAGAATGTTTCTGTCAACTGTCAGAGCGAAACTGTAGCAACAATTTACCGCTGAGTGGGAGGAGGAAGGAATCCAGCAGCGGCTGGTGCAGGTTTGAATATTTTCAGAGCTTGGAGAGTTTAGCCTTCTTGGGGAATTCCAGCCATCCGAGGCAAATTCCACCATCTGCGTCAGTCTGCAGGGAGAGACGTGACAGCAAAAGTCACTAAACAAACAAGATGCGGGTAAACTTACACTGATCAGAGTCCAGAAGCACAAAGCATGGAAAGGTTCCTGCTTTGTGCAGAGACGACAGAAACGTCCTCTACATTAAATGCGCAATCACTAAAGATTATTTAGTAAAATAAACAATCAAAACTCTGGCTACGTCAAGGTGTGTTCACACCTAATGTTTCTGTTTATTATCATGTTTTTAATTTCTTTGTTTTATATGTATGATTTTGCATATGTCATGATTTACTATTTGGCATTATTATTACTATTTCACTTCCTAATAGTTGCTAGGTATGCTGTTTGAAAAAACAGAAAAGCCCATTTAGCGACAAGTGCTACAAATTAGCTGTAAGCAACATGATGCAAGCATGGGACTTCTGTTTAGCTCAGTTTGTCTGTGTTATTGTGTCTGTAACTATCAAGTAAACTTGGTAAAATAAATACAATTTCTATATCTTTTCTATTACGTTAATCAAATGGGTTTGTGACAATTATTTTTTTGTTATTATAATTTCCATAAAATAGTGGTTAAAATATTGGACAAATTGGCAAGAAAACAAACAAAAAAAAAAGCAATAAAAGATATTTGATAGCTTGACTTACAACAGGAGGGTACTGCAGGAACCAACGGCAAGCAAAATAATCCAAAAACAAAAAAACACAGGCAGGCTCTACTGACACAGTGAGCAGATATCAAGCGGTCAGACATCAACAAAAAGAAAAGTGACAAAAGCCTTTGTGGTTCCCCTCTAATGAAAAATGTACTAAAGAAAAAGCAATCAGCCAGGACCTCGTACCTGACGAGGGCTGAGGAAATCAGAGGCAAAATCTTCAGAAGACAACAGTAAAGAAACGACCAAGTAATCCCCACACAACGTCACCTAAAAGATGTATCACAGATACATAAATAAAGGAAAACAAGGAACCCAAGAAAGAAAAGAAAGACTAGGAAAAAGAGGACTAGTCTTTATGGAATTCATAGACAGAATTATGTCCATGTAAATTACATAAATGAATGCTAATGCAAGAATGTACATTTTTATTATTACTAAGCAGTGCAGCTAATGCTCTCATCTTTGGACTGAAATATAAACAAACAGTTCTTATATAATCTCTTTGTTGAACTATTTTGCATCAATAGATAATCTGCACAGACGATTGGACGTAGGTTTTAAAAAGCAGGGGGGGGGGCGGGATTTGTTTGTTTTTTACTGTGAAATCATTAAAGAACTTTTCTAAAGATCCCCCCCCCCCTGAAAAATAAAAAAATCTAAACATTTTAAGAACAAATAATATTTGGGCATCTTCAAGATGTTTTTTTCATTAAACCAAACAAAAAGTAATAAAGACCTTGTGGAGCAAAACAGGAACAGAGAATCATTTGACTGTAGGTGAAGGCGAAGCAGACTGACTCATTTCCTCCCAGTGTTTTGTGCAGTTCCAAGCTTATTATTTCCTAATTGTCTGCACTGATTGTCGCAATTGTACAAAAATTACCAACTCAAATTTTATTAAAAGGTGCAGAGAGAAAGAAAAGGGAGCCGCGTTTATGTAAATCACCTTTGTTTGAGCTCCGAGAGAGGGCAGGCGACTTGCACCCTTTGAGTGCTCTCCTAATGCCGCCGTGTCTTCCACTCCGTCTCCATCGGGTTTTTAATCAGGATTTTTCTCTCGCCGTTGAGGAAGGTGACAGGCGTTTTAATTGGAGCAGCACCAAAGACAGCAAGCATCCATTAACATTCATTCATTAAATGTATTTTCATGTATTTTCTTCAAGCTGTTTTCACTTCAGATTCGCAACAAAAGACACGACAGCTTAGAAAAGTAAAATATGCAAACTTAAACTAATAAAAAGAATCAACTGAATTTAGAGAGAAGAATGTTAAAAAATATACAGCAATGGATTTAGGGTGTTTTCACACCTGATAGTCCAGCAGACTCGGTTTGATTGGGAGCCAAAGTTGTAACATTTGTTCCATTTTCAGCTGGTGCAGTTTGTTTTCCCACTCCACTGTGTCAAGAGATCCGAACTAATTGAAAAACCTGTTCCCCTCATTGCCTGTGGTGGCGCTGCAACAACAAGCACTGAAGGAAACGACACAAAAACCTCAGAAGAAGACTATGAGCAAAACTTCCTTCTTTGCAAAAATGAAGTAGCGTCAGATTTTAGAGGTTGTAGGATTTCTCTTTTGTTTTTGGGAAAAAAACCACAAGTAATTTCTCCTGTTAGACTCGAGTGTTTATTTTGGTTGTATTTACCCAGAATGCCCTGCTCTGTAGTCTGCTTCCTGCTTTTGGAGCGGTCTTTGGTCTGCTTGTATCTCCATATGCATTCAAACCACACCAGAGTTCACTTCAACCGAACCGAGACAGAGATTTGTAGGCGGACCAGAGTTCACCTTTTTGGTCCGCATCAGAGTTTGCTTGTGCATTCACACCTCCCTAAAATGAACCAAACGTTCTAGGCAAAAGAACTAGAGTTCGATTAAAACTTACTAAACAGGGCTGGTGGGAATGGAGTCTGGATGAATCAACAAAATAATTCAAAGATTTACAAAATTAAGAAGAAAAAAAAACCCAGCAGTTGTTTTTGGTCTTGGTGAATTCTGACTAATTGTGTTTGATTTAGGGAAGAATTGGAGTCGGAAAACATTAAATCTAAAGATACTTGTCGGTTTTGTAGCTACGTTTAGTGTGAAATTATGGAACAGTTTAACTACAAAATTAACACAGTTTGAGTTTGAAACACAAATATAAAGAGTGTATGTAATTATGAAGGATTGATCCAGTTTAGCATGAGAACACAATGGTAGCTTTTCTAAAGGAAATGGGCCATTTTCCTCAAAATAACAGATTCAGACACTTATAACAGGGCCCTTAAGACAAACCAACCTGAGCCAAGCCGCTTTTATTCTGTCTTTAACGTCAGTAAGACCTTATTTGTTTTAACGGGTTTCATTGAGTTTCATTTTCTGTCAGTCTTCCATCATGTTTTTGCATTGATTTATAAATAAACTTGGTATGGTGTGGCATTCTAAATATGCACAGACAGAATTACATGGGGAGAAACATATTCAACATTGTTTCTGCATTCAATAGGAGGAACATTTTTTAGAGTCCCTTTAAAACCACATTTCATATTTTCCTATTTGCCAAGTGAGTCTATGAAATGACAGGAGTTGTGAAGGAAGAAAACTGACAAAATCTGATTGGCTGTTGGCAGCCAGTGACAGAAACAAGTTCATCCTCTGTCAGAGTGACAGGCTCATTCGGCATCAGAGCATCATCTGAAACACTATTGATGTCACCAACACTTGTATGACTTGGTAGAAACTGATGGGTTTTTCTTTTCACCGTGACACTGTGAGGCAAGAAAACCAGTTTGTATAACAACTGCAAAACAAGATAAAAAAAATAGAAGAAAGAGAGAGAGAGAGAAAACAAACAAAGTTCCAAGTGAGTAAAAAGGGCAATGTAAGAAAAACATGCACAAATATCCAGGCTTTTCTTTTACTTTTAAAAACTTTTCCCTACCCCCCTGAGGTTATTTTGATAATCTGTCGACTAAGGAAACAACGTGGTAGATTTCAAGAAGGTGGAAGATGACATCCTCAGACAACTCGAGTTTCTGCTTCATCCTTATGTTTTGAACAACATATCTGTCTCAACACTAACAGATACAGACTTTAATAAAATGAGGGACAAGGCGGTAGGCGACTGTGGCTCTGCGGGAAGAGTAGTTGTCTTGTGATCGGAAGGTTGTAGGTTCAATTCCAGCTTCCATGTCGATGTGCCCTTGGGCAAGGCACTTAACCCCAAATTGCCTACCGATCTGCGTATCGGTGTCTGAATGTGTGAGCGTTTGTGAGAGCAAATGGGTGACTCTAGTGTAAAGCGCTTTGAGTGGTCACAAATGATCGGATAAAGCGCTATATAAGTTCAGTCCATTTCCATTTGGCTAGCATTAGCATGTTATAACTTGTTGATAATTCAAAGCTCGAAACATGTGAGATTCCATTTCAACCACATGCAGGGAAAACTTCAAATAAATGTGCTCTTTTGCTTCATGAACGCAGTGCTTTGTGTTCAATGTGGCAACATTTTCAGCTGAATTACAACCTTTATAGTTTAACCTATATGTTCTACAGTTTTCTTTCGTCTCCGTCGACCACAACGTTGCGCAAATCGGGATTTCAAAAAAATGCGTTTGCTTAACAAAAACAGGACAATTTTCAAAAAAGCTCATATTTTTTGGTTAAAAGGTTTTGCACAAGGATGGGGTGATTTTTCAGCTGTATTGAAATTTTGCAAAACTTGCAATGGAAACACTTTTTTCACATCACGCCAGCAGCAATCCACTTATTTGCAGCCATCGGCATCCTTAGGAGACGCAGCTGGGTCTACCATCGTTTGAATTTGTCATTCAAAAGTGTTGAATCCACAGCTGTTCTGTAAAACCACACACTACAATTTCCCCAAAACTCAGCGTACATAGCCACTCCCAAGTGGGCAGGGCTTGTTGCTCCAGCGCCTGAATAAGACGCCAACGTTTCCTCTGATTGGCTGATAGATGATTAGCGTAGCAACATGGCTGAATTGAAATACACCTCATGTAACTGTTTGCATCCATAATTTTTAATGACTCACTGACATATGATTATAATTGCGTTTCTTATTTCATGGAAACACAGCAATTGCGAAAATGTGGTTTTTTTTAGTATATAGACTAAAATTTGCACACATTTGTAATGGAAACGCAGCTACTGTCATGAAAGAAAAAGGAGTATTTTGTTGTTGGACCTGTTCTTCAGATAGTGTTCCTTAGACAAAGTTAATATCGGAAAAAAAACATGTGATGCTTGGACATGTTGGATTCTACAAACCGGGTGGCAAAGAATCTCAACACCAAACATTGTGTTGAGATTCTACACCAGATTTGGTTGCAGCAGTGCACAGTGAGAAACGATTGGCCTGCCCATCTGTCTGCTGGTAGTGGGGGGCGGTCAGAGAATGGGGGGCAGAGTTCTGGGTCAGTTTCCTCATTCTCTGGCTCAGCAGCTCCACAGCCTTCTCTCTGCTGCAGCAGCAGATGCTCTCTGTTAATTAACAAGCTGACACAGCATACGTAGAGGTTGAAATTTGGATGTCACAGAACTCCCTGCCGTCTCCGGGTTTGTGGAAGGAGAACGTCTCCGAGGTGCTGGACCTCAGGGGTTAGAGCAAAGGAACTTCACCTGTTAGTTTGCTGCCAGAAACGGTGAGGTTCTGGCAAATTATTACGTCCAATTAGTGCCTTAACAAAAGTCACAAAGCTATGCCTGCTACGTTGACATAAGAACGCTGGACAAAGTGCTAAAATTGATTTTTTTTTTTTTTTTTTGAATCCGCAAATGAAATGAGGAGCTGAGCTGTTTTTTCCAAAGTTTTAAAAGCTAAATTGAGAGACAGGGATTCAGTACTAACGAGCTCTTACTGCTAACATTTGTCCAGTTAATGAGGACAAGGCTGTTGTCTGCCGCCTGCTCAGAATGCCAACTCAGCATTGGCTCTGAACGAGGCAGACACTGCTGCTGCTCACCCTGCACAGCCATGTTAGGCTGCGGCGTTCAAAGTCCTTCAAATGTCAAAGAGATTGTTCTGTTCTCTTTACATTTCATGTATTTTGATCTGTCAGTAAGTAATCTGGCTGTAGCTGCCTGTGATTCCGTTACAAATGTGCGCAAAACTTTATTGGTGATCCGCTAATGTCGAAAAAAACCCACAATTCTGCCACTGCCGTGTTTCCATTAAGTAAGATGCGCTTTTAAAATCACGCGGGATTAGTTTGTTCACACAATAAGTCGTTTAAAAAAAAAAAAAAAAAAAAACATGCAGCGCCATCATATTTATACCGCTGCGTGTCGTATTCCTCGTCTTCTCCACCAGTGATAACGTCAGGTTGATCACGTGACTCGTGCCAAAGAAATGTGTCTCCATTGTAGTTTTGCAAGAAAACGCCTCATCGTAGCACAGATAGTTTGTCGAAAAACATGAGTTTTTCCAAAATTACAGTGTTTCCATTAAGCAGATTTATTTTTGTAAAATTTCTTTATTGAATCTGGACATCAATAGTTGTGTTTTTGTTGTACAACATGCAATAAACTGAATATTCGTATATGGTTATCCTTGAAACTTAGAGGGTTTATTTCTTATTAGTTAACCTTCCGTACCTTTGAATTTGTTGATCTTGTCTGTAAAAGGCTCAGCCGTATGCGAGTCTGGGGAAAAGATCAGTTTTTAACAGGCGCTTAGGGCAGCCTTGGGTCCTACGTTTCTGCGTTGAAGAACGTAATATAGCATATAGCTACAGTGTGACGCACGTCGGATTTATGAATGTTGTTTGTATTTTCAGAAGAAAAGTAAAAGAAAATTTACAACCACCGCATGTCTCAACATCACTTTTGCTCGAATGTGCAAAATATATACACGCCCACAAATATATATATAGTCATGATTTGAGTGTTTCTCTGTGTTAATCTCGGTTTCTGTGTTCTGTGGAGTCTCTGTGTTGTCCCGTTTACCCGTCGATTCTCTCACCTGTTCCTCGTTGCCCCTTGATTGTCTCCCTGTGTATTTAAGTCCACCTGTTGTCTCTGAGTCTTTGTCGGATCCTTGTCGTAGTCAGCTGTCTTGTGCGTCTTGTCGTGTCCTAGTAGTCAGTCCTCAGAGTCGGGCATCTTCTGGGAGTCATCCTGACCAAGACACTCTGTGGTTCACCTGTAAACAGACTCACGGGCTTGTGAACTTCTCCCTAGATGTGGGGAAATATGTTTTTGTTAGAATTTTAATGAGCATAATTGTAAAGGTTATAAGCAGAAAGACATGTTTTAAACAATTTTTTATTACAACTAGAGCTGTTGTAAACGAATATTTTAGTAATCGAGTAATCTATTGAGTATTCTTACGATTAATCGAGTAATCGGATAAAAAAATGTGATCAAATAAAATATTGGTAAATCTGGCATAAGAACCAGAGCACGCAGAGCATGCGCATTGCTCTTTGATTGTTTTTGTCACCTGTCATGATGGCAGACATTACAGCCTTGTGCTGCCTGGTTTCATGCAGCGAGAGACGCATGAAAGAGAGATGGTGAGAACAGTCATGGTGAGCGCCATGTGATTGGTTACTTGTTGCTCTTTGGTCAGTGTTCATAGTTGAGCGTTGTTTACCTCAATTGCTATGTTTAATGGT
>CAEGAE010015281.1:0-56104 GCA_903067095.1 Girardinus metallicus | reverse complement strand
GTGGTGCATAGAAGCTGAATGCTGCTTCTCCTCGTTTGGTTCTGGTTCTGGGGATGCAGAGCAGACCAGAACCAGAACCTGAGGGGTCTAGATGGTTGGTAGAACAACAGCAGATCTTTAATGTATTGTGGTGCTAAACCGTTCAGTGATTTATAAACTAACAGTATTTTAAAGTCTATTCTTTGAGCTACAGGGATCCAGTGGAGGGACTTTAAAACTGGGGTTATGTGCTCTATCAGCTCCTATAATCAGCTGTGCTAATTATAGGAGCTACTTCTTAGTGAAATGCTTGTAAAAACGTTGTTAAAGAGTTAATATAGGAACCATGTTGTGATGGCTTACTGACGGCAGAATTTCAGAAAGAGTAGGAGCTTTTAAAGGGTTGGAGGTATTAAGTTACAAAATCAAACATTTTTACAAGTCATATTTGATATATATATATATATATATATATATATAGCATTTTTATAACAACAGAAGTTAACATAGTTACTTGTGCTATAAAATGACACTATGTGCCTGGAAAGCACATAATACCCATTTAAAAGAAGCTACACTAAAGAAATTCCTGAACCTTTTCATGAAATCTTGGTTGGTTCATGACTCTGCTAAAAACCATCGTTATGTTTAGAAAGTAAAGGTTTGGAGCTGCCGGTGCTCCGGCCAGGCTAACAGCTGGGACTTCCATGGGGGCAGGTGATGTGGAGGCTGATACTCCCCCTGTCAGCCGTCCCAACCCCCACTGCATTGAGGAGTCTTCATAAATAATCTTCCAGCAATCTGCCTCTCCCTCCACTCTCTTATTAATTACTTTTACGGCCAAAATCAAACATCTGTCATGCTAGAATATACAAATTAATTATGCAGCTTCTCCCCATCAAGACCCATATAACAATGTTCCTCAGTGTCCTGCTGATGGCAGAGCAGGAAGAGCGGCTGTGTTGTCATTGTAGTTAATTTTTTTCTAAAGGATCTCAGATCTGCTTCTGAAAGATAAAATTATAAATGTAGTTATTTTATTAATTATTTTTACTATGAATTTTAAGATCTTTTGCAAATGTCAGCTATGAAGCTTTCCACTGATTACATTAATAACCTATTCTGAGTATTAACAATCAAAGATTTGTATAGGAAAAGAATAATAGTTAAAGGTGCATTGATATGCACATATGCAAAATTTTACATACCCTGTGTGATTTTATTGCATGAGTGCAGCTATAGAAATTGTATATCTTTAAAAAAAAGTTTATGCACAAAGTTCACAGAGGCTCAGAAGGACAAAGTCCAGTCATTGGACTGCTTGTGTCGCTGAAGCTAATACTAAACCAGATAGTATTAACATATGTTGACCAGGAGGTTTAATGTCTCACTGTTGCATATACAGGAGGCTCACTGACCTTTTACTGACCATTTAAAGTTGTTCTCAATCAGGAGTGCCTTGGCATTAGCTTGTAGCATTAGTACAGCTAGCATATGACATTCTTCTGTCTCATAGAGAAAGTACCTCGAAACAGTGCTGTTGTGTTAGCATTATCGGCTAAAGACAGTCACATATGTTTTATGTTTCCTGGCTTTACTCATGATGCTAAGAGTTTAAAACAAATATTCTACAAATTATTGGGGAGAGGAGAAGCTGAGTGTCTGCTGTTGGTAGAAATGCAACAATTTGGGCAAATGTGGATTGGCCCCTTTGTATCAGTTTTGGCATTTAGTATCTTTGAATGATTATGTTTTGTTGTATCGATTATATTGAGAAATCAATTATTTTTACAACCCTCATACCAATATATTGTGCATGCCTTGAAGTTCTCTCCGTTGCTAGTGCACCTCCTTCTACCACACTTTCACTTTACTTTTTTCTTTTTTACATTCTTGGATAATGTGAAATAAATTTGAGTCTTGTTGGTGATATTCTAATTTACTGAGCCCTCTGCTGAACTTTAACGTTCGTATTTTTGAAACAAGGAAAAAGCTTTAAGATGCTGTTGAAAACACAACCAGGAAGGCTGTTTTAACTCTACAGAAATCCCAAGTTCTTCATAATATTTGTGCCACTCTTTGCCTTACCTGGTTTCACACTGAGCCTTGCACTAAGTGACCGTGTGTGTGGATCAGAAAGATCTTGGAAGTCCACAGGCCCACTGACAGAAGACAGCTGTCTGCCCATCCTCCAGTTCCTTCCTGAGGTGTCCTGGGATCTGCCTGTTCACAGGTCAGGACCCAAGAGGAGAGGCACCATTTGGTACCAGTTACTGAGCGGTGGGTGGGGGTACTGGTGCCACCTCCACCCCCATTCAGTCAAGGTAACACCAGCTGGCCTAAACCTGGCAGGAGGAGAGCTGTGCTGAAATGGAGAAGCACCTGATGACCTCATCAGAAACCAGACTCCTCCTCTTCCTGTTTGTGCGACTGTGGATGAAAATGCTATTCTAAAACTTTCTATTTGTTCAGTCGTTTAGAGGTTGACCTCCTGGTGTTTCTGATAATCCTATCTAGACTGATTATTTCAAGTTTTTGAGTTTATTTAAATGGGACCTATTATGCAAAATTCACATTTTGCAAATTTTTGTACTTCCAGTTGGGTCTCAACAGTTTGCTAAAAACCTATGGCAATAAGTTAATGTTTTTTTAGTGTTTAGAAAATGCCCCATTTCAAAACCTCCCAATTATTATGTCACAACTGGCATATACTGAACCATTACCTAGCAACCCAAGCGGATCTCTGGCACATTTTGTCAGCTTGTTTTACCGCTAATTGTGCTATACAATGGCTGCTGGAAAAGACAAGTGTTTTATGTCAACTTGCCATCCAGAAACCACTTGCAGCATTCTTGTTGTGCAGGAGGTGTCACTTCTGCTTTTCAAAGATGTATGGTTGTATAATTGCGCATCTGTTTGCAGCCATTTTCATGTGTAAGTGTTGAGCGGTGTGACCACCAGCAGCTTATTTGGATTTAAAGTGACAGAAGCCCTAAAACATCTCATCCTCAAAGGAGCTCAACATAGGCAGAACTGACCAGACTGATCTCATTATATGAAAATGATTTTGTGCAAAGAAAATGTAATGAATGCGTTTTGTATCGCTCATAAAACTAACCCAAGGTGTTCAAGGAAGCATAATTGGTCACCTTTAAATTGCAGCAGGGTGTCATCTTTTAACCTACTTCATGTTTTTACACAGATGAGTTCTTGGCTCTGCCTGTCAGACAATAATCCGGCCTGGCTGGGGCTCCTAGAATTTAGCCAAAAAATGTGGTTAGTCACATCTAATGATTTAATAAATTTAGTTCAGTTCCATTTCTGCACAGGGCCAGGTTAGTTAGAATCAGTTCTTTCCTTTATAAATATAATAGTCATTTGAAATCAGATTTTTGTGTTTACTCAGGTTATCTTTGTCTGGCATTAAAGTTAGTTTGATGATCTGAAGCATTAAAGTAACAAAAAAACTAATACAAAGAAATCTGTGAGGTGACCAACACTTTCTTTTGTTCCTTCTAATTACTGTAGAAGAAACTTGAATAATTATTTCGCCGCCAATAAATGTGGCACTGGGCTAGTCTTGGTGATGCTTAAAAACTAGAGAACATGCAATAATAGACGGAAAAACTCTATTCAAAAAGGTGCATCAAAATTAGATACAGAAAAATTGGTGCAGGCATTTATTTTCAGTAAGTTTAGTTATGGGCCTCAGTCAGGGAACTGAAAAATGCCTGTGCCAGAGTCCCCACCAACACCAGGAAACTGGAACAAAGCCCAGCAGTCCTGACATCAGTGTCCATGCTTCCTGTCTGCAAAATGAATTATTTTAAAGTCTTGATTTTGCTCTATAAGGCACTGAATCCATCTCTGAGTTGGTTGGTGTTGCTACCAGAACTAAACAAGGAGAGACATTAAGTTTCTACAAAAAGCCTGAGATGTTCAGAAACCTTTCGGTTTTTTTAATCATCAGTAAACCTTTGTCTGTGTCAAAGGTTTAACCTCCTTCTGTGTAAATAAAACTGTGTATCTGATGCCTGATCCACATCCAGGCACGTGAGCTTTTCATCTTTGTCATCAAACATAAAAATAAGTTTCAGTCCCAGCAATTTATGATTGTTAAGCATGGCAGCATATATTATGACAAACAACACATGCTCCATTATGCCAGCTGGTGTAATGACGTGGTAATGCCGGACTCATTAACTCCAGCACACAGTTTACGGTGGCCTTTTATGACAGAATTAATTGATTCACACATGCGCTAAAACAAAAATAACTAGGATGAAAATGCAGTTGGATGTGAGCCCTCTAATCTGTCATAAACATTTCTGGTGGTAAAGCAGGGTGACATTATTCATGTGAACGACTGGTAATATAAAGAATAAACAACCACAGACCAGCTTTTATCTTCAAATGTAGCTTTAATGTGTGACCCAGCAGACGGCCCCGTGGGGGAAAAATCAACATCTATAACATTATTAGTTATTATGGCCTTCAAATGAGTTCTATCAAAATATATTTCTCTATAATTGCAGACAGAATCATCACCATGGTATTTGGGATTAAACTTTTTCTGAATCTTTGAACATCAAAATAATTAGACTTTAAGTCTGTCCATAGGTCAAATCTGAAACTATGCTTACAGAAATATTTCTTTACCATAGTTAACGTGTATCCCATCCACGCTACAGCTTACAAACTACATTCAGCTAAACATTAAATAGTTTTCACTCAAATTAGAGATGCACCTATCTGATATTAATCTGTATCAGTCCTGAAATTGAAAAACCTTCTAGATCACGTATTGGTGACAGTGTGCCTGGTCCATAGGGGCAGATCTATTCACTCTAATTCTGTGCTTTGTGCTCTCAGCGACATCATGCTTTATTTATTTTACATTATATTTAGACTTCATACTTGCACTTTCTGAACCATTTGAAAGAAGATTTGTTGGTGTTTATTTTTAGTCAACCTATTTTTTTATGTCAGTTTCTTTTCTATTTTACATCAGGGGTTCTACTCCTAATTGAACCATCCATCTATCCGTCTTGACTGACTGAACAAATTATATTTGTGTTGTTTTTACGTGTTAGACTAAGCTGGTGAAGCTATTGGTGTATTTAAGTGTGCTGTACTGGTTCAGAGTTATCAGCTAAATTTGTAATTCAGTACATTTATGTTTCGGTTAAAAAAAAAAAAGCCCAAAACATTTCAAGTCAGTCCAGCCCTATTTTTCTGCATCGGGTCGGTATCAGCCAGTGCTAAGCCTCAGATATTGGTTGTGAAAAAAGCGGCTCGGTGCGTTCACGGTCCTTAACTGAATTTATCTGAATCCTCTGCTTGATGCCAATGATTTGACTCTTTTTAAACAGATTAACGTTTTCCACACCCATGGGATGTGTCTTCTGTAAGACATCGGATGGTGATCATTGCATCAGTTGGGGTTAAATAACATTTCAGCTTTGCAGTACTTATCCAACAGGAGTGTTGCAGCTATCTGCTATCAGTTAAACCCAGGAGACGACTTTATTTTTGACCTGTTAGTAGTATTGTTGTAGGTAATGTTTTGATCCTTGTTCTTGCTCTGTCATGAAATTCCAACTGAGGAATATGTAGGCAACTGAGGAATATGTAGGAAAGAAAGAGGATTTTCTTGCAGCGTATGAGAAAGTCTGACATTTAATCCGAGGAAAATCTTGTTTAAAAAAAGAAATGAGAGCAGATTCATCCTCCTGCCCCACCCAACCTCCAACACTTCAGTCCATATGTTGAAGAATTTTTCTTGAATCTCAAAGATGAAATGAAGACGGGATTTAGCTGGGGATCATTTCCCATTCAGAAAATGATTTTCATCTCTTTGACTGGACTTAAAGGTAATTGTTTACAATCTGTTCCCTGCTCCAAAACCATAATGAATTTCTTAATCCACATCTCATCACTATGAACGCTGCAATTACTTTGCTGGAATAAATAATCCATCTTTTCAAGCAAGGCAGATGGAAAGAAACAAAAAAAAAATGCTTAACCAGATTATCCAAAGTGCTAAAGTAGAAGGAAACAGGAGGTTTCTTGAAGATATTTTACCTCTAATCTGAAAGGTTTCTTCTGTTCTGAAAATGGTTTCAGAAGCAGAGGGTAAGGCCCCATGACTTACCCTCTGGTTCAGCTCAGTGTTTGGGTCGTTGCTGCTGTCCTAGCGATGCAATGCAAGTTGTTTTAGTCACATGTCCCAGCGCTGCAGGGTAGGTGTTAGAAAGATGAAACCCAAGTTTGTCTTCTCTGCATTGTTGGGTTTTTTATAAGCATTTAGGATTATCATGTCATGTGTGACTGAGGATCTACACCAGCTTAATCAGAGGAGTTTTATGTAAAATATGCTTCACTCTTCCTGTTTCCATTTTGGAGACACAGCTTCAGTCAGCTTATATTCTTTTAATAAAACCTGTTCTGAAATAGTTTTGCTTAATTAATTGGGGGCGACTGTGGCTCTGTGGGAAGAGTAGTTGTCTTGTGATCGGAAGGTTGTAGGTTCAATTCCAGCTTCCTCCTGCCCCATGTTGATGTGCCCTTGGGCAAGGCACTTAACCCCAAATTGCCTACCGATTTGCGTATTGGTGTATGGGTGTATATATTGGTGAGCGAATGGGTGAATGTGACTCTAGTGTAAAGCGCTTTGAGTGGCCAAAAATGATCGGATAAAGCGCTATTTAAGTTCAGTCCATTTACTGTTCAATCCATCCTTTGAAACAAAGAAAGAGTAGCTATACCAAAACATGCCGGGTAGACAGAATCCTTTTAAATCCATAAGAAAGTAATACTGAATAACAGTACATACTACTCTTTAGTATAGGCAATGAAAATGTCCTGGAAAATGGTCCAGTGCGCCTAATCGTAGACAAACATGACAGTTTTACTGCTGTAAATAATTAATATTGGATTTTATGATTCTGCTTTAAAGAGGAAGTGGCCAGAGAGCCTCAGAGAAATATGGCGGCGGCAGTATCATGCTGTTGAGAAGTCTTTCATTAATATGGGAAAAAATGGGAAAGTTGATCTGACCCTGGAAGATGAGTGAAAAACATTGGATGGAGGAAAGCCTTTTTGAGGCAGCAAAAGACTTCACCTTCCCACAAGACGGCCTTAATCTTACAGACCGAGCTACAGTGGAATGGTTTCAATCAAACCGCGTTCAAGCGACACAGTCAACATCCAGTTAATATTCTCTTGTGAAAAATTCTCTATCCAGTTTGAGAGTTTGTTTATTTGGACAGAGGAATATGTGAAAATTTCAGTCAGCAGCTCTACAAAACAGGTGGAAACATATAATAAAAGGCCTACAGCTCTAATTGTACCAAAAAGTTTTTTTTCTACAAAATATTTGATCAAGGTGGCCTAAATACAAATGCATGGCACACTTTTTTTCTAATTTTTATTTGTAAAAAAAAAAAAAAAAAAAAAAGAATAATTATTTTCCTTCCAGTTCTTAATTATGTACTACTATATTGGAGAAAAATTTGCTGGAATGTACTCTCTTGAGACCGTCTTGGCTGCGTCCTGAACAGTCCTCCTCTTTGTTGCATGATGGAAGTCATATAGTTTGGAAAGGGCCCTAAACTCTTCTCAGATTGCCAGGCAGCAGAAGATCAGCAAATGGCTGCTTTTGACCCTTCGGAAAACAGGCTGTGTAGTGTTTGGTTCATCTGAAGTTGCGATGTTTACTGTAACTGCAACAGCTTGTTTATATCATAAAATATTTATTTCTCAATGTCCCGACGAGTAAATCCTTAAACTGGAAGAACTTGAACTTTCTTCATGACTTGAAATCCCAGATTGGGCAGAACATTTAACCACAAATTATACTGTATATGAATAGATTTAAAAACATCTTCATCTTTAAAGAAAACATCAATTACTTCTGTTTATGTGGGTCAACAGCAGCTTAAATCAACACAAAGCCATTGAATAGAAAAAAATATCACTGATACATAATAGATTACAGATTTGCAATGGAAGTAAAACTCATGCATTTTAACGGCACACTCTGTTCTTTTCCTGTTTCTACCAGAACCAGCGATTGTGCCAACCTCCCATCTCACTGGGCCAGACAGTGATCTCCAAACACAAAAACCTGCGTTACTACAGCTCCAAAGTGACCGAGATCACATCGCAGACCTTCTATGAGGTCATGTTTGACGACGGCTCTTTCTCTAATGACACCTACCCTGAGGACATTGTGGTGAGGGTTTCTTTAATTTGATCCTCTCATTTGTGAGATGTCATATCAGAGTCATTGAGATCTGAGATCTGATATGTCCTTTTATTAGCACTTTTAGTCTTTACACCAAAAATATCCAGTTGAAAGGGGTTCTTTTATTAGAAACCTCTTTGTGGATTGTTTATTAAGTAGTTGTTGCTCTAAAAAAAAAAAGCTAAAAAAACCCCCAAAACATTACAGACCTGATAACAACTGTCTGGATCAGGATGTGTATTACATCCAACTAATTTTGATTGAATTAGAATCACCAAAATATTTTGCATGTATTTTCATATTTTTGTTTTTTTTGTATCTGTGCACTTAAAGTAGCAATTTTGCATTAAACCTAGTATTTTGCGGATGGCTTTAAAAGTGTTTTGTGTGTGGTTCAGGGGAAAAAAAGGGCTCACTTCTTTTAAAGCTTGTCAGAAAGCCCACAGGCATGAAGACTGTTTGGTACTGAGGCTGTTTATAAGTTCACCGAGAGAAAACTAAACATACTGAGCATATTCCAAACTTTCAAGGTCTCCCATACAGATTTCATAAGCGTAAACACAATGCACTGAAAAATGAAGCATGAAAACAATATTGGTGTGCTGAAAAAGGTTAAACTCCTTCCCCTTTTATATTTTACTACTTTTCCCAGTGACGGCTGTCCATATTTCTATAAAATCAATTTTACGTCTTGATTATGCAGCATTAAACTGAAAAATGAAGATAATTGGTCGTTCACATCTCACCTCTAAAATTAGAAGACCTTGAGACTGCCACGTACATATCTGATGATTTTTTTTATGCTTCCAGAGTAGAGACTGTGTGAACTTTGGTCCTCCTGAAGTCGGAGTAGCTGTTCAAGTGAAGTGGCCTGATGGGCTTTTCTATGGTGCTAAATACCTGGGATCCAACGTTTCCTACATGTACCAGGTACACACAACCTGCTCCAGAAAACTCTTAATCAGCCAAAGATAGTTGACAACAGCAAGAGTTGTAGGTCAAAGTGAAGAGCTGGACTTCTTGAAGTCCCTCGACATCCGTGTCATCGTGACTCGGCTGACGTCGTCAGGGTCCCCTCGGTATCTGAACTGAGAGGCAGAGCGAGAAACGGAAGGAGATCACTTGGGAAGGAGAAGCTGTGACAGTTAGAGATGAAGGGAAAGAGGGAAAAAGAAATAGGAAGCAAAACGGAGTCAGAGAAACAGTGGTAGAAAATAGGTCAAGAAAAGAGAAGAAGGTGAGAAGCAGAGGATGATGAAAAGGAGGTGCCAATCTGCATTATTCAAACTCACTGAATTATTCACCTTGCTCAGGGTCTCAGGGCTTCCACTTAGAGCTTTATTTAGTGAGCCGGGCGTCAAGCATTAGTTTTGCACAAATGCTTCTATGACGCACTTTCTCTGCTGGACGTGGGTCAGAATTTTTTCCCCCCAAAGCTTGAACAAGAATTTTCCATTGTCAAGGTGGGTATAAATTTGGCACAGCTTTAGCCTCGGCCTCACTTCCAAAAGTTACATTTCCTGAACATTTACATTTTATGTTTAAAAGTGAACAGCAGAGTCTTTAGAAAGGGTTAAGTAAGGCGCAGGTTTCCAATTACACCACTCTATTGCTCTTCTGCTTTGGGTTGCAATGAAGTTGAAACACTTTGTTTTGAATCCCAGTATAATGTAATACATATGGATCCCTACATGGTCAGACACTTTTATATCCATCAGGTTTACATCACCAACATGTTCCTATAGTAGGCACCTGAATTAAGCTGAGGGTTTACTGGTTGTTCAATCTATTAGATTTAAATCTAAAGGGGAGAGAGGCTCTGAGTCTGGGGGACAGAGATGGTGAAATGTGCTCAACAGTTTGTGAGAGCTTCGCCCACTTGTGACCTTTTTAAGAGAAAACTAAACATATTTGTTTACCCAGACATTCCTAATTCGCAACTATCTGCAGTGCAATTTCTTTGATTTATTATGCACTTTTCAGTATTTTTATATTTATATGGGAAATGTTCTTGGAATCTAACTTGTAAAGGGCTTTTCTTTTTCCATTTTTTTCTTCCTTGCTTTCTTTGCTGCTCTTTCTTTCCTGGTTTCTTGCTCTTTCTTGCTTTCTTTCTCCCTTTCTGTTTTGCTCTTTCTTAATTGCGTTCCTTCTTGTTTGTTTGTTTTTTTTTTCTTCTTTTTTTCTTGCTTGAAGTGACAGGATCCGCCGATTCGGTATAAATTGTGTATAAATGGCAAGTGATCTGTTTGCACTTACACCCCTCAGATTTGCACAGTGAAACCTTAAATCATTTAAAAACACAAAAATATTCCAAACCCCTTACCTAACTGCGTTTCTTTTTACTCAGGTGGAATTTGAAGATGGATCTCAGGTGCTGGCCAAAAGAGAAGATATCTACACTTTAAATGAAGATCTTCCTAAAAAGGTGAAGCGTAGACTTGTAAGTATTAGGAAGTCACACCATAGGTTGGACCCTTTAAAGGTGAAAAAGCCAAATGGAACCTTTTGCTCACTTGTTTTCTGTCATGTCTTGATTTCTAGTCCACAGCCTCAAGTATGCGCTTTCAGGATGCCTTCTTCACCACGCAGGGGGAGAGGAAAAGACAGAGGACACCAAACTCACGCTTCCAGAATGACTATGTGGCCCTGCCAGGCCTCCGTACGACTGCCAAAAGCACATGGGAGCACCGCAGCCACAAAGGGAAATGAAGTCATGGAGAAAGATCAATGGCGAACGAATGCACTGAGTTAACAGTGGATGAGAGCTGTTTCTTTTTCTTTATTTCCCTCTGTGTGAGTGTATGCTTGTGCGTGAGTCTTCAGGATCTGCTTCCATCCATGCGGCCCACACAGATTCCTTGTGCAAAGATCACAGGACGTGATGAAACGGAATCTCGGTTTGGTGGATGCTGATGTGCGAGCGGCTGTACGTTTGATTCCCGTGGTGCGGTGTGACTGCAGGTTGGAGAGGAAGTCTGGTCGGACTCACTTCGAGGAAGCGAACAGAGGGGGCTTTGCTGCTTCCATCAGGGAAAACACACAGAACCCTTTTTTGAAATCACTAATGACATCTTTGTACATTAAAAATTCAGAAGTAATTTTTTTTTAACAGCCCATTTATGTACGTTTTTTTTTTTTGGGATAGGATTGGGTTGACTTGCTTGTTGAGTTTCCAGCTTTGATTTAGATGTTTATGTGCCCTGCTTGTAATATTTTCACCCATTACATTTTTACTGCATGTTCAACACTGTCTCACTGCTTCTGCCCGGCCAAGTCCAAGCACACCTCTGCGGCCTCCTCTCTGCAAGGTTTTTCTACCTTTTAATGATCAGAATATGTCAATTCTACCATTTGGCAAGTAACAGCATGTTAATCGTTTCCTCTGGGAAATATTCAGTCAGGATGCTGTAGCTCTGTGTTGGACTTGGCGTCCCATTGATGTGAAATGCTACTGTTGCTTTGTTAAATCAAATCCAGTGTTGAAATTATTTAAAATTTGTATTTATTATTTTTTTTTGGCTTAATATTGGTAAAGTAATGCCAACTGCTGTAAAAAAAAAAAACAAAAAAAGGATAATTGCAAGTTTATTTTTTTTCTTTAAATGAGACGTCGATGACGACAGGCTTCATCAGATAAAAATAAATGAGTAATTTTAGGAATCAGGGAATCTTTGACGTGAGTTTGGGAAAAGCTGTTTCTGAGACTGAATACAAACAGTGAATTGGATGTTGAACATCACATTGAAATGGTTATTAAAGTATTTCCTGAAAGCATTATTTATACACCGTTATTTACGCATCTCCCTTAGCAGAGGAGGAGTAAAATTAATTTTCTTTTTTGTGCATATGTCATAACTGATCTGCAGGATCAGTGTTTTTTTTTGCACTAGTTTTCAGAGAAAAAAAGGCAGATTGTATAACTACATTTAGCTAAGTTGCAATTTTATCAAGAGGTCAACTAATGCAGACCAATAACCTAATGATCTTGTCCATTTTAAATTAGACGTGTACATCACATGTCCACTGTTCTCTTCCTGAATTGTTGGTCATTCCACTAAGCGCTCTAGCTACCAAATGTACTTTCCAGTAGTAATTTAAATATTTGTCAATGCAGGAAATACAGAAAAAAAAGATAACAAACAATGTTCAAACTGTGGTCAATATTTACTACACACATAGTAAATATTCTTGAATGATTGAAGATTCAAACTAAGTCATCATCTGTTTCTGTCTATGAGAAAACTGCAGGAAAAAGAAATTCCAAGATATGCAGTTCAATTTATGTATTATTATATTGCCTTCTGCATTTATGGCATTTTCAAAAGATTTTTAATGGTCAAGCATAATGTAGTTAATTGCCAATGATGTCATGAAAATTTGCAGCAATAACATTTTACCAATGAGGAAATAGGTTATGGGGGATTGCCTTACTGGCCCGATTACGTTTTTGGTTTTATTGCATATAAAATGACCAAAATTATGTATGCATCATAACTCATCTAAGGGAAGAACCTAGAACAACATCTAGAGCTCTGCAGACCTCGCGTACTTAACGAGAGGTCAGTCTTCACGATTCAAGACAGAAACTGGACAAAACCGGCGTCAGTGGACGAGTTCAAAGGCAAAAACGTCTGCTGAGCAAAAAGAACTCAAAAAGGCTGGATCTTATTTGCCAACAAGCATCTGGATTTTCCTAGAGACCTCAAGAAAAATCCAGATAAATTAACTTTTCAATAAAATTCTTATTGAAAGAATTTTATATGTAAACTCTTATCTAGAATTTATATATATTTATATATAGCGAGAGTGTTGGAAAAATTAAGTGATGTCAGTAGTTCATGGACTAAAAGAACAATGTTCATTTTACTCAAACATTTAGCTATAAAAAGTAAAATCAGAGAAACTGATAATTTTGCAGTGGTCTCAGGGCTGTATTTTCCATATTTGTATATTTTATGTATGTATCTACAAAATTAACTTATTGAAAAGTTAATTTATTTCAAGACTGCATTCATTGAATGAATCATATCGATTAATTCCGAACAGACTGATGTTTTCAAGTCTATATTTAATTATGACTTTATAACAGCTGATGATAAAATAACTTCTAAGATTAACATTTTCAATACATTAATTTAGGCTCAATAAACTCTTGTTTAAAACCTGCTTAAAGATTAATTTAAAAATGTTATCTTCAAAAGTGACAAGAGTCATTGTAATGCACATTCAAGTTTACTGAATATGACTATCTGACCTGAGCATGCATCGGAGACACATTAGTTTAGCTAGATGTTGTCTTTGAAGTTGGAATAAAGACTCTCCCTCTGCAGCTCTGTGGAGTCACTGGAAGCCATTTTGCTGTAATTTGACAATAAAAAGTCAAACATAAGTGAGCATTAGTTTCAGCTCTCCACCACAGCCCGAATCTGTTTCCTAATGTGGATTTAACGAGACTGAAAGAACTGCAGGACTTGAGGCCCTGTGAGGCAGGAATGCTCATTAAACTTCCCAACATCAAGTCAAATGCTGGATAGTAAACTCTGAAATAACAAGAAAGAGAGTGAAAATGAGCGGATATAATTAGCTTTTCGAAGGCATTTTACGATTAGCAATGGGGAAAAATTCAAAATAATGAAAGAGCAAAGCATGAAGCTGTGCAGTGTTTGGATCAAACTCTCTCATCTTCACCTTTATTCTGAGTTGCTGTTGCATAGTTTTGTTTTATTGTTTCCTGGTTGGTGATAATAGGTTCGTTCAAAAACATAAACTGAGTTCCATTCTGCATGATGCCTTTAAAAGAAAGAATGCCATTCAAAAGTTTGCTTTAATTCATCCGTTATTTACAATTTCAGCATAAGAAAATACATTTTAACAAGATTCGCGTCACTCAATAAATAGTCTGTTAAAATATATCTGGCAACCTTCTTGTAAAGTTTTGGTTGTCCTTGATGTATTTGAATTTATTTGTAAATTAGAGCTTTGAGATGAGTGCCTTTGTATGTTATGAATTCCAGTTTTGGAAAAAAGATATCAAGTAAGAAACAAAATAAATAAATAGTTAATTTTAGCCTTAGTCTCTTCTGTAGGAAGGCTCTCTGTAGTATTGAGATAGATTGTCGTTAAACTTGGGGACATTGTTTGTGGCCAGAAGGTCACAGTAAACTTTTCCACAAGGCTATACTTACACTACCAAAACATAAAGTGGATATCTTTTTCTTTTTTAATCAGTTGCTAAAAAACAACTTGGCAGATTCTACTGGTCACCTTAAAATCAGATTTTAGTACCTTAACTTTGCATTTGAATGCCAAAATAAACAGCAAAAGAAAATACTATTTTTGTGCTTTGACCCTGTTGATGTTAAATAGAAAACAGCAGTTTTCTATTTCCCACAAATTTCTGTTTAAGGAAACTGAGCACAGGAGAAAAAAAAAAAGTGAAAAAAATGAAAGAAAAACAGAAACTAATTAATTAAAGAAAATAAGATTGGAAATAAAATGGGAAATTAAATAATAGTGATAATGTTAATTGAATATGTTGCACTGTATAATCAAATAAATTGGGAAAGTAATTTTTTTGGATGCAATATTATTTTTTTGAACTTATTGCCAATTATGATAGGATCTATCCTTCATATAACAAAGACAGCTTTGGTTTTCATACTTCCCCCCACATTTCCAAAGACTTATTTTGTGTCACAGTATGAACCTCTCACCAGGTTGTTGTTTAAAGGAAGAGATCAGAAATTCTTCTCGTCAGCATATCACGAACACCGACATCTGAGACTCCACTGTGAATTTTTCATGACTCTGTTTTCGCTTGGTGCGTTGTAAAGTGAAATGAGTTGCAAATATGCCTGGAAACTTGCTGCTGGAGTGAAAATAATCAGGAGCTCAAATAAGAGGTTGCTATAATAGGCATAAAACCTATTCTCTGACCATATTCTCAGGGTTCTGATCGCTAACTCTCTTGTGTTTGCGCTTTCAGTGTTTTGCTAACAGGCCTCAATCATAATGTCCAACAATTCAAGAAAAATAAAG
Source organism: Girardinus metallicus (assembly GCA_903067095.1). Classification (NCBI taxonomy): domain Eukaryota; kingdom Metazoa; phylum Chordata; class Actinopteri; order Cyprinodontiformes; family Poeciliidae; genus Girardinus; species Girardinus metallicus. Next base: position 40,836 of record CAEGAE010015281.1, on the reverse strand, counting down.
CTTAAACAAACTCATTACTGGCAGGAAAGTCTCTGCTATTATGAGGTGTTTTCATGATAAATTTGAACTGCTCTTTTCGCAGCACACTGAAAATACAACAATTGAGCTCACAGATTAGGCTGTAATTTTTATTTTTTTTTCATCCACAAAGTGTCAAAGTTATATGCAGGGGAGGCTCAAATGCACAGTTGAAGCTAAATATTTTTATACACTGTATGAGAAGGCAACAGTTTTCTCCTCATTGTCTGACTTACCAGTAACTAAATTATTTGTGTATGGTAAATATCAGAATAATGAGTGGGAAAACAATTCTCCATACACTAAGATTAAAAATAGGCGTTTTAAAAAAGTGTAAACCTAGATGATGATGTCTTGACTTTGCAAACATATGATTTCTTAAGTCTTATAATCTATGTGACTTTGAGTTGTTACAAACTGGAGGGAAATAAAAATGTCTGTGTCACATATCTGTAATCATTTTTTTTGTTGTTGACCAAGAAAAAAGTGGTAGTATGGAATGAAGACTTAACTTCAAATTACATTTGTAGCTCTCTTCACCACCAAGCCAAATACCTTCTGGAGACATATTTTATGGTCAGAATTAAAATTGAGCACCCAATTCCTGTTTTTTAACACAGAAAAAACCCATTCACTTAAATCAGCCTCAAAACTAACATGACATTCCTGCCGGTTATCATAAGCACATTTTTCAATGGCCAATATCTAAAATGCTTCAAAAGTCAAAATGTTAGGAAATGTTCCAGTTGTAATAATGTTTATGACATTGCACTTGTATTTAGAAGAATATGAAGAAGATCTGTTCTGCAGGATCATTTTTCACCTCCAATTTTTCCATTTTTTTCTGGATCATATCTCAACCTTACAAAATAAGCTCTGCAGCTGTCAAACTGACCTTTTATTCCGTAATACGCATTTCCCCAAAAATTACTTTTTAAAATTGTCAGGTTGCTGCTAAAACAAAAATCACACCAACACCAATCATTTCACTTGAGTTTATTTGTAACAAATGAAACCTGTGTCAATATTGAACAGAAATCCATAAAGACTGGGTTTTTGTGTTTTCCACACTCTCTGAGAACCAACATAGGAAAATAAAAAAAAGCACTTGTTGACTCAGAGCCCGTAACAAAATGAATAAAATGTTTTACATGTACAGACCAATTGGTGGTAACTGACCCAAGCAACACATCGTACGTTCATTTTATACAATTTATAAACTTCAGTTTTATCCATCTACATGACACATTTGAAGGAATGGGAGGGGAAGGGGTATTTAGAACAAGCTTTTAGTGAAACTTCTTGTTTGTGGGATAACAAATCCACAAAGTGGCGTATTGCACAATACAGCTGTGCCGTAAAACTGTGATTTCAGGTGCAACTTTGATATCACTCTTTATATCTCATAAATGTCTCTCTTTAACTTTAATTTATTTCTCCATTTAGCTATGCATCTCAATTACTCTCTGTGTTTTGTGTTATTTACATATACACAACTGTGTGAGCATTACACAATCCACTTCAAAGAGTTCAAGTAAGTCTCCTTTTGGGGAAAGAGGATAGTGGGAGGGGCCTTTAGAGATCTTAGTAGTGCATAGTACAAAGAGAGAAAGTGCAAGTCTTCCCTTAAGCGGCGTGACCAATAGGGGGCATCTCAGAAGTGGTATCATGCATATGAAATAATAAAAAAAATGACAACAAGGTCACCGCTAGATGGTGGAAAACTTTTGACCGTCTCATGTGCGGTCAAGCGTTGATGGAGATATAAAAAAATGTGACTACATCTGTTCTGTGTTGGTAGCACCTGAACTTCTCTTTGCCTTTGTCATTACTGGATAAAAATACAGAAAAGGGGACAGAACTGTGGATTGAGGGACACAGATGAGGAGGCTGACTGACTTCAGGTGAATGGTTTCAGGTGGGTAACATAGGTGTGCTACGATGGTGTCGTTTTTGTTCTTACTAACAGAGAGCTCCTCTGTTGTTCATCTTGTTGTAGATTACTGCATAGCTGAGCAATTCTGACTTGTCGGAGCCGTTGTGCGGCCAAACTGTCAGGCAAACTGAACTCTCCCTCTGAAGAGTTGTGTATGCTGCCTTGCAAAAGTATTCATACTCCTTACAGATGTTCATATTTTGTCGCAGTACCACCACAAACCTTGATGTATTTTATGCTGTAGACCAACAACGCATAATTGTGAAGTGGAAGAAAAATGATACATGACTAATTTTTAACAGAGATCTAAAAAGTGCATGCATATGCATATTCAGCCCCCATTACATTGATACTTAAATCCACAGCTACTCACTGCCATCAGAAGTAACCTAGTTATCAAATAAAGTCCACATATATGTAATTTAATCTCAGAATGACTACAGCTGTTCTGTGAAGGCAAAAGAGATTCGTCAGAGAACATTGGAGAACAAGCATCATCATGAAGACCAAGAAACATAGCAGACAGGTCAGGTAGAAAATTGAGGAGATGTTTAAAAAAGGGTTATACAATTATGTCCCAAGCGTAGAACATCTCCAGTCTATGACTGGAACCTAAAGTGATGGCTGTCTTCCCAAACTGACAAGCTGAGCAAGGAGAGTACTAAACAGACACGGTGGGAGAATCTCTTGATGTAACAATTATTAGCTGTCCACAAGTTTGATTTTTATAGAAATGTGGTGTGAAAAGGAATACAGTTGAGAAAAAGCTTGTTTCGTTTTTGGAAATTAGTAAAAATGCAAAAAAGATGAGATTAATGTCAGATTTTGAAAGTATTCTGTGTCATGTAGTGCTAACACTGCACATCGTTTTGAATGCTCCATCCCGACTGTGAATCAAGGCGGTGGTAGGGTCATACTGAGGGAATAAGTCTAAATGAGAATCTCTATCATACTTGAAATAGACGTTTACAATTCCTCTCCATTCAGTCTCACGGAGCTTGAGCTATTTTTGCAAACAGGAATGGGAAAATATTTTAGTCCCTTGATGTACCAAGCTGCTAGAGACCAAAAGCTCAAAGTCGCAACCACAGAAAAAGTTGATTTACAGAAGCTGAAAACAAATACAATACACACTTTTCAGATTTTTATTTGCCAAAAAAAAAAAAAAAAAAAAAAAAAGGTAAACTGTGTGATTTTCTTTCCACTTCACAAATACGCACAACTTACACATTAAAACCCTAAGAACATACACTGAGATTTGTGGGTTACAATGTGACAATTTAAAAACTTTAATGGACGGAATACTTTTGCAAAGAGCTGTACATAAAACTCTTGCAAGCAACAGCTTAGACTTCATTTTGCCTAAATGATCAGTTCATCCAGATAAAACTTCTGTAACTGAGTTGTAAAAATAACTCATTGAATAAAACGAGCAATGCTGAAGCAGCTGCTGGGTTCGAAGCAACGACCATCCAACCCACATGGAACCTTCAGTTTGACATTTTCAAGACCAAAAAAAACTGAACATACAAAAAAAGAAAATACTTTCACATACCGGAACAAAAACCATGAACACAAACACTCAAATCACATACGCACAAGCATACGCACATAAAATATACACACAAAAAAATCATTTAAAGTAACTTTATCAAAATAGGCGTGTAATATAAGGCACTATAAATCTAAAATCAAAAATACTCAATAGATGCTGTTTGAAATGTGACTTTGATCATTTCGTTTGCTTCGACGTGGCCTCTGGAGTTGAGACACTCTGTCTGGACACACTGAACCAAATCGAATGTAAAACATCTTATATCTGGAGTAAACGACACACCTTTATCAACATCATCCTCGTCATGGCGTATAACTGCAGTTAAGTGACTCGACACAAAAATATATAATACATCTACTTATTGCACACTGAATCGGACAGAGAGAAAAGTCTAAGGTGAGCATTCCAGTGAGAAATTTGTCCCCCTCCCCCAAAACCCAGACCCCCTGCATCCTTTTCTCGCTCTCTGGTAAAGAAATCTCTGTGAAAGCTTATTTGGACACATAAATAGTTGATTTCTCCCCTCCCCATCATATCTTGCCCTCTGTACATACTTTCTGCTCTATTTGTGATCTAGGTGGTTTTAAATGAGCAAAAACGCACAACTTGGTGGGACTTTCCGTGTGCTCATGTCTCCTTGCTCTGCTAGGCAAGTCAGGTGTGTGCTGAGATATTAAGCCGCTGTGCGTGAGTATTTTCACAGAGATAGGAGGTGGAGAATAAGTGACAGTGACACTCGAAGGTGGCGTTTGTCATCAAACGGTGAACATCCTCCACACCAGATTTGATTGTACGCTTTAAAAAAACATGGCATCAGCTTATAAACCTTGCTTTTTGTAGTCAGTGGGGACAAAAATGCTAAAAAAAAAAACAACAGAATGTGCCATTTTGTTTTTTTAAAAAAAACTAAATAGTCATATATCTTTCTAAAAAACTAAATTAATGTTTTGCTTTGCAGTTTACACCTCTCTTCCCTTATTTGAAATGGTGAAGCGTAATAAGGTTGAACTGGTGGTGCTTATTACTGTAGAAATGTCCTCTTTTCATTCACAGGAAACAAAAGTCTGTTTCCAACATAATCCAGAACCGAAAAATAAAGAAAAAAAAAAGAAAGAAAAATACTCCTTGGTGCTCCTTTTTAAAGTACGTGTTCTTTGTCTTTTCAATACTGTGTGCTCTGTGTTCGCAGTTCTTTCTGTTGGCAATTCTCCGGTGTGATGGAATCCATGAGGATTTCATCGGATGGATGCGCAGACTTCAACTTGGCATTCCTCGTGGTAGAAAATATTCCAACTTTTTCCCGCCGCTTGGTCCTGTTTCTTTCAGTTTAGTGATGCTACACTGGTGGTGGACGAGGTGAGAGTTCCACACCGAAAACAACACAAAGCAATCTGGGTGCTCACAGAAGCACTGGAACCAAAACGTATTCATCATCATCATAATAATAAAAAAAAAATCTATATTTGATAAAGTATTTTGTTTTGGAACAGTGATTGAAGCTGCTTCTTCAGACTGACCCACAGGTGTGTTTGTGTTTGGACTGGGTAGAGGGTCAGGGGGAGGGTGAAACGAGTCTCCCACCCTCGCCCCCCAGGGGTCGAGCAGGTTCGCTATGGCTCAGTTAGAAGTGCTGTTTCTGGGTACGGGGATAAGCCGATGGTCCGCCGCCCCCATTTAAACTCTGTAGGTGGTGGCGAAATCTTCACGCACACATTCCAGCCAAGTGCATGTATGCAGGTTGTGTGTGACACTACAAAAAGGGAGCAGTCGGCTGAATGGGGCGAGACTAGACAGCAACTTGGTTTATGTTGCATAGTGATCGAAGCTTCCCAGGTACTCGAGACTGGCCCGGTAGCAGAACTGGTACTGATCCTGGTGGGAGGGAAAAGAAAACATGGATTAAGAATGAAACATAATAAAAATATATTGATGTTTTGTTTTTATGTCAAATAAGATATTAGTGAGAACAAAATCTCACCTCTGTTTGAACGGTGGCAGGTCTCTGTGTGCGCAGCATCTTGACCGTCTGGAAGATGTCCACCACCCCTTCGTACCTCATCCTCTCCAGGACGATGCTCAAGGTGATGAACACACCGGTCCTCCCGACTCCAGCACTGTTGGAAGATGGGGGACCAGTTAGATATGAATTTTTGTAGAAATGGTTCATATTTTATTAGTCAGTAAGCTTTAACAGATCTAGACGGGACATGCCTCTTAAATCAATGTGGTTCAAGGAAGCAAATAGGTTTTTCAAATAAGGGACACTTACTCTTAATTTCAAATAGTTGATAAAAATAAATATTTGCATACAATGTAAAATATGTAACTTGCTTTTCACAATATGACTTTAATATAATTTTTTTTTTTACATGAAATGGGATTACCAACATTATTCAAATTTACTAAATGCTAAAAGGATGTATGAAAAAGTTTACATTACTTTGTCACTTAAGAACATTTCTTTAGTAACATGTTCCCCAAGCCTTTTACAGTATTGTGCTCTAATTTTGGAATATTACTCCTAATAGAATAAATACAACTGAGTCATGTTTGTATGCTGTGTCGTTTGCACACATCTTCCCAGTTCTGATCAACTAATTTGACAGAATGCTTGAAGTGAATGCACATCAAAAGACATTTTTATGTCAAGCTCTAAAGTCCTGGGTGACATTTTAAGATGTTATATATTTATAGATCGTCTTTCCCTATGATGCCATGTATTTTGTGAAGTGCACCAATCCCTCATGCAGCAAACAACCACCCTTCATGTACTTTGTGGAATACTATTTGGGATGTTATTTCCAGGCTTCTAAGTTTCTCCGTTTTCCTCCAAATACCAGAGTGTGCATTGTTGGCTGTTTCTTATGCTTAGAAATATGTAGGACTAGACACATATTTCAGTAGGGACTTGAGGTACAAATAAAAACAACAAGAAAAACACTCCTACCTGCAGTGCACAGTAATTGGCCCATCCTGGCCAAACTGTTCTTTAGTTTTGTGAACTTGGCCAATGAAATCAATGAATCCTTCTCCTGATTTTGGCACTCCTTGCTCTGGCCAATCAGTAAACTGGAACTGACGAACCGTCCTTGATTGGCCATCCTGAACGAAGAAAGTCAGTGGTTTGGGGGGTTTTCTTGTCTTTGTGCATAAATCAAAACACCATACTAGCATGAATTCATGGAAGCAAACAAAAGACTCACTCTGGCATCAGTCACTTTGAACTCTCGGAGGATGTACTGAGGCATGTTATATTCAGCCATAGGATCAACCACAAAGTACTGGTACCTGGCTGATCTCTCTGCTGGCCAGTACTGGTGACACTTCTCCTGCAGAGGACAACACAAATCATTATCTTCAGATCTCCACATCAAGTTTCAGGGTATCACTTTAAAAGCATAACAACTTTGGACTTTTTATCATGAGCAAATCTCAATTGTACAGTGCTGTGCAAAAGTGCTCAAAGCTCTTCAACTTTTTCATATTTTTTTATAAGTCCAGTACTTGATAGTCGGTGTCTAGCAACCTTTGGAAGTGTCTCTGCTTCAACAAACCTGAATTAAGTAATGAGGCCATTAGCAGAACTTCAGTAAATGCTAAGAAGCAAATTGGGCTATTAGATTCAGTTGTGTTAGACCAGGACATTGATTAAGCACTGGCTTTTGTCACCTTTGCATTACAACAAACTAAGTATTTTGCTGTCATTGCTTGTGATAGACCAAAAAGTGGTACATAATTGAGCATAATACCAACAAAGGAACATCTCAATTTGTATTTTGCTGTCTGAGTCAATACTTTAAGGAAGCAACTTTTGCAGTAATTACAAATCTAGTAAATCAAGTCTTTTGGGATACATGTTTAACAGCTTTGCAGATTTAAAGACTCCTTTTTTATTCTTACCCATTGTTCAGAACAAAATAGCTTAAGCTTAGTCAAATCAGAGAGCGAAGAGCCACTTTCAAATCTTCCCAGATATTCTCTGTTGGATTTAGGGCTGGACACTTCTAACACATTCACACTGCAGCTCTGACTGTATGTTTATGGTTCTTAACCTCCTGGAAGACGAACCTCTATGTGTTCTTTTTTTTCACGATTGTGCTGTAATTAGCTCCACCCATTTTCTCCTCAACTCCAACCAGTTTCCATGCCCCTGCTGAAGGAAAGCCTCCTGACAGCTTGATGGTGTCTCTCAGTAGGTTTGGGGTGTTCAGGGTGATGTGTGGTGTTACTTTGCTACCACACAGAGATTTGTATGTGGAGCAAAAAGTTCAATTATGGTTTCCTCTGATGCTTTGTGGCAAACTACAAATGTAACTTCTTTCAACTTTCTGCCATAAGGAACAGATTTACAGAGGATATGACTAATAGTTGTCCATTTTATGGTTGTAGCATAACAAAATACTTCCACCATGCATGTTGGTCTTTGACGTACCCGTCCCATTTCTCTCAGTTTGGTCAGCATGACAACTATAGTGGAGTTGTGTTCCCACAGCATTCTCCAGTAGTCCTCTGTGGTCTCAGCCAGTGGGCCCTGGGTTGCTATGTAGGCCCGTTGTTGCCTGGAAAACAAAAGCACATGATAAATGTGTAGCGTACCCTCCAGACAAAGCAACAGCAATTTCAAACATACCCACCTGTATCCATCAATGAAGCTGGCGTTGATGTAGTCGGACCCTTCCACCCCTCTGATTGGCTGCAGACACACGCGTGTCGTCTCATAGGGCATAATGTTCACCAGTCGGTTCTTGAACTTGTTGCATGGCAGATTGGCACTCACAAACCGAGACGTATGGGCCTTGGCACTGGCCAGACGCTGGAAGCATACACAATATCCATTATATGTATATTAAATCATTGCAAAATTACAAACTTTTTATAACATTTCAAAATAAGAGTCTATGAAGTAATGCTATGGGTCAACTGAAGGGGAAAAAAGTATAAACAAATTCAAGGAGCATATTGAAATGCATTCAACACAAGGCCTGGACATCCTCTGGCGAGCTCAATAAGTAAAACAGGAAAATTGGCTAAACCAGGCAGGCCTCAGGATATTTAGCCAGACGTCTTAAATTGAATAAACAAAGCGGGGGCGACTCCAAGGGATCGGGGCAGCGGTTCAGGAATGGAAAGGGGCGATTATAATGAGACGAATAAGAGGAGAAAATCAAGAGTTGGGGTGCAGGAAACCACAAGGCCCCACACTGTCTCAGTTCACATATGTGAACCACACATGAACCAGCACCGGAAGGAACAAAAAGTAGAAAAATAAAAGGAAAGATCCTCACCCTAAGGAAGAAAAATAAAGACAAAGTTTTTTTTTCTTTCTTTTTTTAAAATCAAACCAGGACTTTATGTAAGTACATGTGCAGACACAGGGAACACTCCCCTGACCCTCGGCTATTGGATGACATGACTTTTAAATGGGAGACAGAACAACAGAAAAACGGGCTGAGGGAGAAACCGCAGACGCTGGCGGAACAATGGGGTCCGGTTAAGTGAGCGGCTGTGAAAGAACCAGCTCTACCTTGTTTTCTCACAGACGAGTTGAGACAGAAAATCCCCCCTGACCACAGCTCCACCAGTCATCATCCGGCTATGATTGCGAACTGGCTTTCCAGCATCAACAACAGTAACTCTTCACGCCGCCTGTGCTAACTTTGATTCTGTTTTATCAGCAAACAAACACGACATCTTTACCACTCCATTTGACACATGCCAATATCAGCTTTGAAAATGTTGAGCGAGAGGGAAAAAAACAAAAAAAAAACCACGCTGCCTTAAACGTGGGGCCGCGGAACCGCATTTGTTGATTTTCTCGCACACATGCTTCAGCTTTTCTTTGATTTTTATGCGTTTGGATGTGACACCCATCATCCATGAGAAATTCCCCACGCTTTGTAGTGTTTTTCTAGTGGTGGGAGCTTCAGACGGCAACCCGCGACGTCTCGTGGGTGTTCCACCAAGATGAAACGCAACGAAAGAGACGATCCTGGCATTTTGGTTCCTATTCGCTGTCTTTTGGAAGGAGACCACTGCTATTAAGATGGGGATTCTGGGCCATTTCAAGGAGGAGACTATGCGGAGTTGACTTTGCTCTCTGAGCATTTGAGCAGACATAAAACATTTCCTGGAAAAAATCTGAACCACCTGTTTTTACTTTATATATACCTGAGAAAGTCAGATCAGTTAGGCCTGCAGAGATCTTATCAGATGAAGCGGATATCAGAGTAAAAAAGTTAAGAATAACACAGCTTCAGTGCAACTGTTTTCTGCTGGTATTTTCTGTGTTTAAACCAGCTCCACAAGTCAGCAAAAGTGCAACTTTGTGTAAAAAAAACATGTGCTCCCTAGTTTCAGAGGTACGATTCTCTCTGGTAGCACCAGCAGATGTCTTAAGCCTCAAAATGAAGAGCTGCAAACCAGCATACCCCTGGGGCTTCGACCTTAATTCATATAACAACATCTTTAAGGTGGACTAAAATGATAAGAACTAATAAAACATAATAAGACAGCAAATAATAAAAGAGTGAAAGAAGCTTAGAGGTTGACAGTCAAAACATCTTATGGAGGACAAATCCTGCCAAAAGTGGCAGAAAATATAGAAAAAAATAAATGGCTTGATTTGTATCCCCCAAAAAATACATTTCCCAATTTATCTGATTACAAGGTGTGACATAAATTAATATTTGTTTATCATTTCCAATAGTATTAATTTAACACTAACACTGTTATTTAATTTGTCGTTTTATTTCCAGTCTTTTTGCTTTACTAAGTTTCATTTTTTATTTCATTAGTTTATTTATTTTTTTCCATTTTCTATCTTAATACAATTTTACACACAGTTTATTAAGTTATTTAATTTTTTCTCATTTGTTAATGTTCCTAACTTATTTTTTTAATACACACTTTTTTTCTAATTATATGTTGGTTTATTTTCCCTAATATTTAAGGTGATTTTTGCAGATTCTTTATAGGTCACTTCTATCATAGCTAGTATGTGTCGTGTTTGTTTTATTTGTTGTATAAAAACACACACATCTAATAAATCTAATAAATCATCTTACATGTAATAAATTCTTCAGTGGTGCAAATATTTGTCCTTACCTTGAACTCCACCTCCATGCCAGTGACGTTCTCTCCCGGCTCAATTTGTGTCAGCCTCTGGATATAGGAGTACAGATTTCTGGCGGGGACCTCAGTGTTCCCGCACGTCACGGCCTCCAGCAAAGCATCGTGGATGAAAATGTACTGGTCTTCAGTCTGGACCATGTAGTTCCTCTGAGAGCGCATCAGCGTGACATGGCCGTAAATGTCGACAGTCTTCTCGTGCTTGATGCGCTCTGTCATGCCGTCGATGACAATGAAGCAGCCGGTTCGGCCCACACCAGCGCTAAAACGATAATAAATAAATAAACGAATAAATGGGCCAACAGATGGTGATGTGATTGTCTCACCTAGGTTGGATGAGACCAATGTAAGCACTAAATCTGAGCTCCTAAATGAAGCAAAACACAGCAACGATGCCAACTGGCGAGAGTACCAACAAGGCATGTAAAAAATCTAAATCAGCAGTGAGTCAGCATGATAATCATATCACCCCTACCGACATATAATCCAGAAATTTAATACATTTAGCTGCCAACCCAAACACTTCACATTTCTGCTGTGCTGGTACCTAAATGGCCAGACGACCTGACTGAGCAGGTTTCTGCAAGTGAATACAGAACTCTTTATATGATTATATTACTCTGCATGTGCGTGTTGTTCAGGTGGAATGAGATTGGACCCATTGAGGCCGGTTGATGTGTTAAAGCCCATCATGATGGAGTCTTGCCGAGATAATTAAATTTGACTGATAATCCTGCTGGATACTCCATCTGACTGCGACAGAAGATTAGGAAGAGCTCCTCTCCTGCCAGCCTCCTGCCCTCATCCCCCTGCCTCTTTATCTTCGCTCTAAGTACCCATCCAAAACTCAAACGCCAGCACCGCCACTTTTTCACTCTCACATTTTTGCTTTTTTTTTTTTTACACTCCATTTTCTCCCCATCTCCGTGACTCTTTAATTCATCATTTTCGTTCACCGCGTCCAGGATTTCGCTTCACTTTCTCTCCCATTCTGCACAAATCTCCCCCTCTAACTTCCACTCCCCTTGGTACCACTTTCTCTCAATCATTGTGTCCGATCCCCCTCTCTTTCTTCCTCCACGTCCATACTCCACTAATTCCTCCTCCTGAGAGCTTCTGCTCCATATTTTCCCCACTCAGCTCTATCTTTTTTTCCTCCCCTTGCTTGCGCTCTCTCGCTCACTGGTAAAAGCAAATAGCTGTTTCTTTCCAACTCTGGAGTTCGACACTGTGCCGTGACAGTAATGACACGTTTTCAGAATCTTCTTCCATCCAGCAAATGAGCCTCCCGCTGCTTAGACAGCAACTCATTTAAATGTAAACTTACGAACCCAGCTTCTCTGGCAGCATGAATGGCCAATTTTCAACACTGGAAAGTAATCATGGGAAATGTTTGAGATGGTGAATTTTGTTAAGAAAGGAATCCGGGAGCCTAAGCCAGTCATGGTGGTCTGGGGTTTGCATGTTGGCAGGTAATTCCAGGCTGTCTAAAAAGTTTTAAACAAGTGCTCTTGAACTCTGGCTGATTTTCATAAACTAAAACCCCAAACTACCCCCTCAAAAACATCTTGAGGATCAGGTTTGTTTCCCTTTTGCATTCACTGAATAGGCATAAACAAACCTCAGTAGCTGATAAGACAATATTATGGAAAATCAGACACACCTGCAATGCACAATCATTGGTCCAGCATCTGGGGGGTTGCAGGCTTTGACCCGGCGAAGGAAGGCCAGGAACGGGGTGGGATGTTCGGGGACCCCGTGGTCCGGCCAGGCTGTGAACTGGAAGTGACGAACCTCACGCTTCTCATTAGAGCCACTCTGCAGGAGCAGATAAGGCAGATCAAACACTGATTGAAGATACAGCTATTCTTTTAATAAATTATTTTAAAATCATCAAGATAAAAAAAAAGTTATCCTCCTGAAAATTTATATATGGAAAAAATACTTAGAAACTACTTTAAAAAAGTAGATTCAGACAAATTTATTGCTACCTGTCATGACCACTGACATACTAAATATGCCAAACATGACATGCCAAAGCTAAATCCCAGATTGGGATTTAGCTTTGAATCTTTAAGTCTATCTTTGCATTTAGATTATTATTATTTTTTTTTTGCTATGCCTGTGTTCATAGCTAACAGTAATTTCCAGATCTGAGTATCTTTGCTGGATTGCTTTTTATTTGAGAAACAAACAAAACTGCCTGAGCAATGTCATGCAGTTACCAAATTTATTACATGGTAAATCATTATAACAACTTCAGCAATCTAAAAGTTTAGCAATTTCTAATTACCATCCCAAAAATGAGAGTCCAAAATGAGTGTTGAGGGGAATTCAATGTGTTAATTTTGATCAATTAATTAAATATACTCAAAAAGTTTAATGCAAATAATTTATTTTACATAAAAAATAATGAAATAATTTGGGATCAGCTGAAATCAGTATTTGCAGAGTTGACTAGCATCTCTCTTCAAAAAATATCACGTGGACACTTGATTTTGAAAAAGAGCTAATACTGTTTTGCATTCTACCTTGTAAAGAGCGAAGGTCCTCATAGAGTAGGTGGCCAGCTCCACTGTGTCAAGCAGAGTGACCTGGATGAGACCATAGGTCTCTGTGCCACGTGTTGGCCAGTACTGATCACATTTCACCTACAAAGGAGCAGACGAGGACTTGTGAGATGCAGAGGTTGTTTATTTTACATGTGCACATTTCTGTAGAAAAACACTGAAGAGGGCACAAGTGCAAAAAGAAGTGAAAAAAGAGAGGACAGTGATGAAGTAGATCAGTTTGAGACTTTAAATAATTCAGACAGATATATGAATACAGAATCAGACCAGTGTGGCGGGAGAAGGGTTTTAGTGAGTGTGTGCAGTGAAAAGTGACAGCAAGAGGAAGAAAGTAGAGAGAAAATGGCCACCCGCTGATGAATCCTCCAACGGAACCACTTATTGGTTATAAAAATGCCCAGGATGAGATTTGGCTATGCATCTTCCCCTGCGCTCCATCACAAATAGCTACAGAGAAATCTCATGGCATGCCATAACCACCAAAGCACCTGGAATTTCTTGGTCTAGGGCAGTCATATTTGTAGTTCTGCAACTCGGCTTGAGAGACTAAAGAGAAGGGAAGAAAAGAAAATCCCAAAGGAGATAAAAGAGGCTGGTGGGGGCGGTGGGCCTTGGCAGAACCAGGCCAAACCAAACGTTATGTGCTGATCCCTCCAGTCCTCACATCAAAGACGGCTCAGTTTGCTCTGCATTCCACTGCTCCAAACTGAGGATTATGCTTTTTGGCCTGGGATGTTCAGGCTGTAATTACAGCTTTCCAACTGTTGTTTTCCCACCAGACCTTGAGACACTGCAGGGACACAAATGGTTGTACACGTAGGGGGGCTGAGAGTGCTGCCAGTGAATAAAGAGGGCAGAATAAAAAAGGAAACTGGTGTGACGACTACATTAACCATAGATTTATGGTCCAACAGCATGACTGTGGCTTGATTTGCGCTAGGAGGAAGGGTTCTGGCAAGATTCCCATGGTGGAACCATCTGTGATCATATTTATACTTAATGGGTAAGTACAAGACTGTGTAATGTTGAGAGGTGTTAATAAGATCAAATGGTTTTCTCAAATGAGCAGCTCGCTACTCAGACATCTACAGTCGTCCAGAGCTGGGAAGAAAGGAAAGAGGCAAATATGTCCAAATTAAAAGATGTCCCTGCAGGACCTTAACAACACAGATAAAAAAAAAAAATATATCTTCATTAATCTTTAGCCTCAGATGTTAACTAAGATTTAATGTAATGACTGATGAACTACTCTTCTTCTTAATGGTGGGAGAAAAAAAGACAAAAGGAAAAAGTGTTGTGATCATGCAAACTGTACACATTCATGTGCACTGTCTCTGCCCTGCAGTGGTTATAGTAAAACCCATTTTAGAACATGTTGTGTTTTGGTAAATGACTCTGCATTATCACTCAATACAGCCGAAAAAACAAACCAAACAGGGGGAACAAAGGGGCAAAGGGATTAGGGTGCATTAAAAAGGGGAGGATTAGAAAAGGAGTGAAAGAGAGATCTTGCCTTAGAGAAGAAATAAGAGGGCATCTGAGGGTCAGAGAGACACAACAGAGACAGTTGGAAAAGGTTGAAAAGGAAACAAAGTTTTAACACAAAGCATAGGTTAGTAGGAGAAGAAGCACAGACGGGGAGAAAGGATCGTTTTCTGAAAAGGACTCTGGACATAATTGGTTAGCACTTAATCATGATTCATACCTCGAGCCATTCTTGTTCATTTTATTCTTACATGACATTCTCATTATACTGGTTTTTCACTCAAGTGCACATTCAGTTAACAGCAAAATGCCTCAGAACCAAAAGACTTTCTAATTCATCACCGGCCGCAGTTTAGCTGTGTCTGTAATCCCCTTTCGGCCTTGCTCACCAACATATTCTGCTCTGCTCTATTCTGTTCTGATCCACTGCATGTGGCCTTGTGCTGCTCACTGCTTTAAGCCAAACAAAATGATTTAAAACTAATGATTATGTGCAGAGCCTTGGAAATGTGTTTGGACCCCTTTAACTCTAGTCATGAGAGAAGTACAAGTTTTAATGTAATACAAATAGACTGAAGCGGGATGAAAAGGATACATGATTGACACTGTATTTCAAACAAACATCTAAAAAAACGTGGAAATGCCTTCAATCAATACTTTTGTATAAGCACCTTTTGCTTAAAATTCAGGTGCAAGTCTTTTGGGGTATGTCTGTACCATCTTTGCACAATCAGACATTTTTAATAAATTCTTTATGCA
The DNA here is from genome assembly GCA_903067095.1 of Girardinus metallicus. Lineage (NCBI taxonomy): Eukaryota > Metazoa > Chordata > Actinopteri > Cyprinodontiformes > Poeciliidae > Girardinus > Girardinus metallicus. Next base: position 25,385 of record CAEGAE010015281.1, on the reverse strand, counting down.
CAGAAACACAAGCTCAAATAAAACTGGTTTTAAGTGAATAAGGCCGTAATAAAGTGTCTTATTCACTTTATTTAATTGTAAGACGGAATTTTCAAGTCTTGCCACAGATTCTCAGAAGCTTTTAGGTTTAGACTTTCACCAGGACATTTTCTAAAACTCCATTTTAGCTTTTACTGTGTGACTGAGTTAATTTTCCTGCTGACAAGGGAGACTCTGCTCAACTCCTGGCTCTTTTGCTGCCTCTCTCAGGTTTTCGTTTAGGGTTTTCCTGTATTTTAGCTCCATCCACCTTCATATTGACTCTTGCTTACCTTTTCAGTTCCCGCCAATGAATATGATCCCCACAGCATGATGCGTTTTACATATAGTCCTAAAAGTTAAGTTTTAGTCTCGTCTGACCAAAGAAATGCTTTTTTTTAATGTTTGGCCTGACCCATGACTTTAAGCAGAACTTCACAGTCGTGGTTTTCTTTCAACAATAGTTTTCTTCTTAGCACTCTTTTGATGAGTGCAAATCTTTGTAACAAAATACTAACTACTCTGCTGTCCACAACGCGTGACTTCTGAATCGGTTCTGCAAGATTTTTTCAGGGGTATCAGAGTAAGGAGGCGTGAATACAAATATATGCCACATTTTCCAGCTTTTTACTTATTTTCTTTCCACTTCACATGCACATGAAGTGGAAAGCATTATTTTGTTGATCTTTCAATTGATAAGAAAACACCCAAAAACCTAATGAAGTACATTTCTATGATTGCCTACTAGTTTATGACACACCTTGTCTCTATATGCAGTTAGAAAACTTAATTTACTATGCACTAACTTTATAAATCTGTAAACTAGTTGGTCGTATTTAATTGTTAGTGTGTGACACAATCTAATAATTTTTATTATTTTATGTTACTTTATGAAATTCCTTCATGATAAACCTTTTTTTCTCCTAACATAGCCACAATTCTGCTACAGTTGACCCTAAGTCGTTTCCAGTGCCACCATTAATCATTCTAGACACACAATCTAATGTCTTATTCACTTTATTTAATGTGCTTTAAGCAGTTAACTAAACTTTCACTGTGTGTGAGCTTACTTGAACTTTTTATTTTCCACTAGTGGTAAACCTGAGTATGTTGAATTGTCATTATTCTACCGTGTTATGGTTGTCTTGTACTCCAGTGTAATTATACCACATCGTCTCACCCGTGACTTCTCCTCCAGCTTGGTCATCATGACGATGTTGGCTGTGTGCTGCTCCCAGACCATCCTCCAGAAATCCCCAAAGGTCTCCGGAAGAGGGCCTTGAGTGGCTATGTAGGCATTTTGACGGCGGTAGCCATCAATGTAGTTTGCATTAATATAGTCACTGCCAGGGACACCTGGTCAATGAGAACACAAAGGAAATCATCAGGAGATTGAGGAATTAAGGGAAAGCCCCATGAGTATAGCAGAACATATGAACGTATGTTGTTTTGTCAGAGGAAGTAACTTTCATTTACTGCTATGCACCAGAATATAAAGATGAGTGCTAAAAGCCTATCACTGTGTTTTATCTATGTTTGACAAATTTTAAATAAGGCAGGAAATAGTTACCCTGTTTAATTAAAAGAATTGACTCATAAGGACTTTTCTTTTGCCTGGGTGACAAGACAGGGCTACATGAAAAATGACAAAATTCTTATAGCTTAAAATAATTTGTGTGACAATTGTGGATGTTCAGTAGAAAAACAAAATGGTGAAAGGCCAGATAAAAAACAAAGTATATGTTTTCTAATCGGTTAACTGCTAGTCATCAAGGATGTCTGGACTACTTTGATCATCTCAAGTTAAAAATATTTAGACTTATCAAACCTGAACTGGATTGTTCTAAACTGGTTAGTGATTATTTGATTTATAACACTAAGATCTGGTGATGGTGACGAAGTAACTAACACACAGTGAACAACTCACTAACATATTCAAGAAATCGGGTATACTGATCTTAGTCCAAAATCTGATCCAACCATCTGAATGTTGAAGCTAAAATCAAAATTCATCAGACCAGGTAACATTTTTCCAGTTTGTTTTTGTCCAACAGCTAACAGGAATGGCACCTGGTGTCTTCTGCTGTTGCAGAGATGATGATACTGCGCGTAGCTTGGTTGTAAGAATTGGTTATTGTTGCCTTGAACCAGTCTACCAGATTCCCCTCATCATCTTTGTCATTAATAAGCCATTTTCACCCACACAACTGTGGCTGATTGGATATTTTCTATTTTTCTTAAATTTCTCTATAAATCTCAGTCATTGTGTGTAAAAATGAAACCATTTGTTTCTTAAAAACTCATACCAACTTGTCTAATACCAACCATCCCAGATTCAAAAACACTTCAATGCTTTGCTGCCATCTGATTGGCTGATTCACTATTTATGTTAAAATACAACTGAACAGGTGTTCATAATAAATGGCTGGTGAGTGTACATTTCTAAAATAATAAAAAAAAGAACCATAATGTTCATTCAAATATTGCTAAAATCCTGTCTTATTCTAGTGAATCCAGTGAATCATTTTGTCTTCTAATATCAAGTGTAATCATTACATCCCAAAAGTTTTTAAAAAGCAGCTGATTAAAAAAAAACAATTGCGGTTCTTCATGTGAACATCAATTATTATTAAGCTATATGGAGGGGAAAAAAATGAAATGGATTATTAAAGTCTACCACTCTGGGATGGTTTATGTCAAAGTAATAAAGGTTGAAAATCATATAAGTTCCTGGGATTAACTTTTTCACAAGGCCCAGTGTCCTCTGGTGTTGGATTGTTCTGTCGTCTTGTTTTATAATACAAGCTAAGACGATCATGGGCCTAATCTGAGTATACTGTGGATGTTTCGCCTACAATGGCAGTACGACTGTAAGGCTCTCTCTGTGTAAGACTCGGCTGACGCTGCCTGTCCTGCAGGGGATTGTGTGTGAGCGTGTGTGATGTGGGAGACCGTCAGTGTGTGTTTGATTTGGGATCAGGCCCGCTCATCTAGGGCCTAATACCATAATCCCAAAAATCACTGAGTCACAGCTCAAACATGCATACATACGGCAAAACACCAAAGCACATGCAAAGACATGCATTCAGAAATGTACATTGCACGTTGAGCAATGACCTGATTCTGCCGAGGTGGGAGATGAGAATCCTTTAGAGATTTCTGATGACAGTTTACAGTTTAGAGAAAGGAAGAAGTCAAAGGGGGAAAAAAGCAGAATCCCCACAGAAAGAAAGTATTGAAGCAGATTTTCTGAGCCAGATTACTTTATGAGGACGACCCATGCAGTCGTAAAACCCCAAACCGACATCTCACACAGCACAGACGCGCAAACCCTTTTAAATGAAAGTCATTTTTTTCACACATCTTAGTTCCAATGGGATGGGAACAGACAGTGAGAGAAGTTTCTAACATGTGTTTATCAACCTCAGTCTTTATAGGACAGACGGCTTTAATGCTCTGATGCGCTTTAACTTTATTGCAAGGGACTAAAACTGAGGCATTCTGCAGATAAACGCACAAAGACTTCCACTTTCTTGGTGGCTGTACTGGCTTGGCAGAGCTTGTGCTTTTATGAATGTGCGAAGGAGACTGGGAGCAAAAAGTGCATATCTGTGCTTTTGCACATTCTGTTTTTTTTTTCCTTCAAGATTTTTATTTACAGCACAGTGAATGTGTGTGTGAGTGCAATGCGTGTATGCATTGATGAATGTGTGGTACTGTGGGTTTGGACGTGCTCAAGAGTATATGTTTTCAAAGCTGAAAGGAAGACAGACAAGCCAGAGCTCCAGGACAGATGGGGGTGGAAGGGCTTCTCACACATGCTCTACCCAGATAAGGCTCATCTGTTTGGGCTTGGCCTCCCACTCCCTCCCTCTCTCAGCATTGGAGCAGCCGGTTTCATTGCCTCAGGTCTTTCCCAGCAGAGGTGGGAGAGCATGCTTCAAATGCACAATCAGAACATAACTACGACTATTTTTTCTTATTTGCTTCCTGCTCTCATTTTAGATCACTCACCACAAAGAAAGTATTACTGAGTAGAATGAAGAGCATATTTTCATAACCAAATCCTCTGACGTTGAAATTATTATTGTGTGTTATGAAATCGAAAATTCAAAAATCTGATTTTTATCTGACCAGTACACTCAGCACTTTTAGATGAGGAAGTTGTTACTGCACTAAGAAGCAACTTTGAGCATGAGTGAGGTGTTTAAAATGAAGTCTAAATAAAAAGAAACTGTGCACAAAACCATTTAATATAGATTTTTAAGGAAGAATGTAAACTGTTAATTTTAGCTACAACAAAATAGAGGTACATTTCAGGTGGTATTAGAAATTTCATGCCTTTGTCATTTCCTGCTTTGGTAGTTTCAGCTTCTTCACTCACTGTTAATTTGTAAGTAACAAAAAAAAGATGGATTTGAAAATGTTTGTTGAAAAATCAATTAGAGGGGCTTTAAATAGGGTTTTTTGAGGTTAAGGTGGGAGAGAGGTTCTAATGCAACCAACGACTTCTAAAGCTCCATAGGTTCTGAGATCTCAGGTTATTTTCACACCAGGGGTTTTGGTTCGATTGAGTGGGTAATGTAAAAAAGCTTCACAGACTCATTTGGCTTGATACACTTTCACTGCTTTCTGAAAGTGGACCAAACTATCTAGACACCTTCATGTAGTTACAGTAGCTGGTCCATTGGTGCTTTTTCACCGCAAGAGCAGCAGGTGAAACAATGAGCTACCCAACATATTGCTCTTGCGTACTAGACAGATGCATGGGTGCACAAAATGATGGCAGAGAGGGAGAGACGATGACAGGCTGCTGGAGGTTGCTCAGACATTGAGAAATTGCAGGCCAAGTATTAGTAAATCTGTCACTTCCTCTCTTTGGTTTGCTAAACAGTCTGTTTACCTTATTCTAGGTTGTTTGCTTTTCACTTTTATATAAACAGTTTACTTGCAATGAAACCAAGATTCATTTTGTCTTTGATTAAAATAGTAAAATCCTACTTCACATTGGCTACTCTCACACACTAATGTCGACCATTTTCATACTTATATAAATCATTAAAGACCATTCATCATAAAACGGCTGGAATGTTTAAATGCCTTTAAATATTGTTGACAGCAGAGAGGTTAATACAAAATAAAAAAAAAAATGAATTGGCTACAATCGGCATCAGCAGGACAAATCTCTGATCAGTGCATCTCTATTGCAGGTTCAACACAAATCCAAAATTTCCAGAACACATAGAAGCAAGCTTTTGGCCCTGGTTGCCTTATGAGCATGTGTAGAGCCCAGGCATCCTTACCCTATCTATGACAATAAACATTTTAGACACAGGGATAATGCGACCTGGGATTTGATGTTGATCCAGATGGGATGTTAAAGCCAGAACCATGTAAGATTGATAGTTGATAGCGGTTCTCTGAATGTGCGCAGCTGCTCCAGTACCACCATCAGCAGCAGCCCCTGGCACTGGCACAGGTGTTGTGCCAGGACACCGGTGAGTGAGACTAAGGAAAGCAGCATTGACAGAACGGCGAGAGATCCAGATCTATATACATGGGAGGTTACTTGTGTTTATTTCTTTTATCAAATCTATGTCATTAATTTAATTTTATTGTTTTATTTTTCATTTCTTTCTTGCGTTACTTCCTCGCATTAAATAGTTGTGTTATTTGTTTGATTTCATAAAACCAATGTAAGGAACAGCATCTTAAGGTGCAGTATTCAAACTCCATAAATGTAACTCTATTGCATCTGACAGCAATATTTGGTTTAACAGTTATTAGGTAATGTCAGTAATTAACAGCAACTAATTTCCCTTGAGAATTTCTTTAATCTTTCGTCTCACTGAATATGTTTTTAAAATCCTGTCACACTTGTTTTTAAAATCCTGTCACACTTGTGATTATGATGTTGCAAATTGTGCCTGCAATTCAGCATTCTTGGCATCAAAACCCGGCTGTGGTTCTATAGATTTTCTCTATTATTACACCCGTCCTAGCTTGGCTGCTGCTAAGATAATGAAAAAAAAAATGCTATATGATAGAACTGGATGTACATGCCTCAGCAAATTCTCAAATTTTTTTCTCATAAAATTTACTTAGTAACTTCTTCATCTAACTGCATCCAAGCATAAGACTCTCAATATGCCTTTAATAAGAGCTGCAAGTCTGATGGAAGTTTTTCTTACCATCAATGCTGGAGAGTATGACCCTCGAGTGATCATATGCAATGACATTAGCGTAGCGGTTCTTTGGTTTGTTGACCTCCAAGTTAGAGTTCTCCCATGTGAACTGCTGAGATGGGTCTACGGACTGAAAGACACAAAGGCAACACACAACATAGATTTAGAAATGTGTTGATTTTTCTCAGGTTTGACAGGAAATGGATTTACATAATAGCAAGAAAAGAAAAAAAAAACACAAGAACTGACTCATTCATCTTAGTTTTAATAAAAAACAAATGTATGCAATTTCCAGACAAAAATGTCAAAGTAACATTTTTGTTACAAATGCATGGATGTAGCAGCCATAGCTGTCAGTTTTTGTAAGATGAAAAAAGCCTCAAGCTATGCATTAGTGATCAAAGTATGGTTAGTAAGACCAAACAGAACCCTTTATGGATCGTTATGATGAGGTTCAGGTGGAATTACAGTGAACAATGGCAAAAATCTAATGTTACTATCTTTATTTCCCTATATCTGAAATTGCGAAATCTTTCTCAGAACAAAAGCAAAGAAATAATTTATAAATATACTTCTGATGTCTGTCAGCTGGCTGTACTGGTTTAGGTTTCTTGTTATATCTAGAACTCTGATTTATTAGACTGATGATTTATCTTATCTTCTTTTTCGGCCTGTTCCCTTTGGGGATGGTTCTTGATTGTTCATCTGTCTCCACTTCACCCGCCTTGCCTGCTGTAAAAGGTTTGTATGGCAGCCTCACTTCCTACAGCTGTGGCTACAATGTAGCATACCACTATTATCATGTGGATGTGTGCATGAAATGAAAATCTTGGCATCTTAAGCTCTGCATCCTCTCTTTCTTATTTTCATAGGAACCCTCATAACCACCTTGTAAACCTTCTCTTTCACAATACTTGTTTCTAACAAGTCTATCCAGTCTGAAGTCTCGTCTTTAACCCTCTGCTTTAGATAACTGGCCCCAGGTACCTGAACTCATCCACATTCACTATTTTTACCACTTAAAAGCCTTGATTTCCCTGTACACATTGTCTACAAACATCATGGTACATATGGATTCCTTTCCAACCCTGCTTGTCACGTTTTCCATCTTCAGTGCGTGCAAGAAGGGGTTAAGAGCTGAACCCATGATGCCTCGAACTAGCGACAAACCAGTGTACTCCTGATGCTGTTCCCAATTCAGGAGAAAACAGGGAGCACAACATTAGGAACATTTTGAATTAAATTTTCTCATACAATTTTTCTTTTTTTAGGATTCTTTATTTCAATCTTCTGTGCTTTTATTCACAATCAAAGCATTAAGTGCGGTTTCCAAGCAGTATACTAAAGAAAGAATTACTGTCTGATTAATGACATATGGGTACAGTGTTGCAAAGGGTATTCATTTTCCTTTTTTTGTCACACACAAACACAATGACTTATTTTATTAAGGGAGGAAGGTTTCCAAACCAAAATGGACCAAAGTAATTGCACCAAGCATTCTCAACAACTTTCCTTGTAGAAAAATTTGCACGCTAAATAAATGAAATCATCATGTAAAAACTGTATATTGTATTTACTCAAATGATCAGATATAAAAAATTCAATGATGATCTAAATCATTTTGCAAAAACAAGAGACCTCTGTAAGGGGAAATACTAATTTACTGCTGTTTTTATTAAAGTTGCACATAGTCTAACTTAAAACTGACTTCCCACCAGACACTGTCTGGTGGTGCTGGTGAGAGTTTTTAAATTAACAAACAGTGTCAAACAATGCTGAAGAGCCAGCTACAAGCTACTATTAAAAACACGCTGCAAATTTAAGACAAGCACATTAGTGGACAGGAACACGGATACTTATGATATCCCTTTTCAAGGAAGACTTTCCATTTTCAACAGACAAACTCACTACCAGGGAAAGATGATAAAAGCACAATAAATTTCCATTGGTAGAGAGAGGATGGTTGTGTCAGACCATTAAGCTCCTGGAGGGTAATTACAGTGTAACCGTTGCTGTTAGCTGGGAGAGGCAGACATGAGGTCATTACAGGGCTGTCAATGGAGAGGCACAAAGAGGGAAGAGCCAAGGCAATTTAGCAATTTTGAATATTTTACGACACATAATTATGGTTTGTGTGGAGGAAAAATGGACAGGAGTGGTGCTGGCTGAGTGCATGTATGTGTACTTGTAAGTTCAAGATGGCTTTCCACACAGTGCCAACACCAAGTGTGTCTGATTATCACACCGCAATCATTTCTGGCCTCCCTCTCGTTCCTCGGCCGCTCTTCCACCCATCTCTTATGCTCCTCTGCTGAGGGTGCAGAACCGAACAAAGCACACAGTCATGCAGAGAGAATGTGAGGCCCAGCAGAGCGGTTCCCGCCCCGACCACAGTCTCACACACACAGCTTCTCCATCACCGTCTTGTCTTTTCCTCCTGCTAAATGCCCTCGTTGGATTATTTTTTTTCGGCTTTTTCCTAAATGTGTCCTAGAATTGCTTTATACATCTGTCACGCACAATCTGTCTCTTTCTTGTGGTAGCCAATTAGAGCCTTATGCCTTCTCCTTCACCCAAAGGCCCTTTGGTGGACATGATTTTTTTTTGTGGCAAAACAAAACATTTTTACTGCTTTAACAGCTCTCTGAGGAGCTCATTGTAATGCAAGCTCTTGCTGTAACAGCCGGCATGCTTGGAAATAATTCTGCTGATCTGTCTACTTTTGTTAGTGAGCATTACCAAATTCAGGCACACTGTTATCTCCAAGTTAATACCATCATTGCTTTACATTAACTGTGCTGCAAGTTGAAGGCATCTAGTAAAGAAATTTCAGAGAACATTTTCTTTCTTTGCGGCTGCTTCTTGATCCCTGCTTTCCCTCTTTCGACACCAGAGCGCAGAAACAAGAGTCTGATAATCATCTGGCTGCAAGCAAACTGTGTTTGAGCTCACAAATGTGACATTTTCTCTCTCATATTTGTACGCAGAACAAGACAACAGTAAAAGGGAGGAAAATGGACTTTATCTTGTATCGTTCAAAGTCAGCAAATCAAAAGGGGATGTCAATGCGGAGGCTACTGAAAAATGACATGGCACTGATGAACATGGCTGACTGCAACAAAACCAGATGAGTTTCCCCGAGTTGGAGATAATCAGCATTCCTACCTCGTACTCTTGAGAGAACTTGAGATTGTCATTTGCCTTGAGGCGCTCAATGTGATCTGCCAGCTCAGAGATGGGGACGGGCGGGTGACTTGCCATGCCTGCCGAGCACAGTGAGAAACAGCGAGACGTTGTTTTGATACCGACATTGTGCAACTGAACTATTTTAGAAGAAAAAATTAAAAGCTGTAGTCTCTGAGGTGGTGTTGTTTAGAGTACTGCCAACAAGCAAATGGAAGTTAATTATTTTGCAGGTGACTTTTTTCGGACAGAATAAAATAATAATGAAGTACAAAAAATGCATCCTGATTGCGTATTAGCACTGCTGGTGAAAATCAACAGCACAGGTGGTTAAAAAAATCAGCATGGATTTTTTTTGTTGTTGTTTTCTGTGGTGTTGCTCGGTGAAATGTTGCCAATTAAAGCTGCTTCGTCCTGAATGGGATGGAAGGTTAATTAGAACGACAGATAGAGGGAGAAAGAGAGAGAAATATAAAGAGGGAGAGATAGAGACTAACTGACTTGACAAACGGCGATAACCGCGGTAGACTGATACACGATAAGCTACGAAAGGAGAAAAACATCAAAATTAACCTCATTAGTACAACAATAACCAGAACCAGCATCCCATGTTTAGCCTATATGTGCTGGTGAGAAGTTTACCGACATTCATCATCTAAGCAGGAACATTTTATGAATTTTCGGGCTGCTTTTAAAAACACATTTCAACTGTTCTTCCTTCAGAGTGACATGATAATGCAACAAAGAACTTCAGTTTTTAACATCTTTTGTTTGGCTGCAAAAGTTTGAATTTCTGTGGAATATTTTCCAATCCACACAGGGTCATGATGATCAGTTTCTAAGTTAAGGTAAGATGCCTTTAACTTGAGCAAGGTACTGGGGTAGTTACGTCTGAGAGCTTTGAAACTGCTTGATTTTCTTAAACGAGTCTGACTTTTCTCCTATTCTATAACTTTCAACCAGGTTCTAACCATCTAACTAGAGATGCAAAGATATGAGAACTTGGGTCAATATCAGTAGCCTGTATTTATATTGCAAAGGCAAATGCAACAAAATGGAAATAAATATCGGTTGTTAATATCCGACCAGTTTTACTTAAAAAAATGACTAATGTCAGCCGATACCAATGTTAGTGCTGATATATCACGCATCACTCCAGCTAAATGTTGATTTAAAGGAAAGTTGAAAAATTTGGACAAGTTCTTCCATCTTTTTTCTCTGATTCTTTGGTAGACAAGACAGACTGAAACAGACCCTTAGCATGATGCTGTCACCACCAAGCCTGACGACTGGTAGAGTGTTAGGTCTGAAAGTGTCATCTAGACTCAAACAAACATTCTTCTTGTCTGTTATCTTGTCTTGCTTTATCCTTGCCTTACCTAATTGTGAAGCTTTTCTCAAGAAGGCATTTGGCTTGTCTGAGCAATGGAAAGTTTCAGTCAATTTTGGTCTTTCTCAGTTGTCACACTTTAAGTCCATGTAAAAATTGCTTCAGCAGAAACGTAATTGGGGGTTTATGTTTATATTTGATCTTGTATGTATAAACTAACTGACTCGGTGTGGGAAAAATCTAAATTCCAACTTCTGCACCCAAATCTTCTTAAAAATTATCGGAGTTAAATGAATACAATCTTCAAGATCCATGTATGTAAACTTCTCACTAGCATTGTATATGTCGTCCACCTACCTGGAGTCTGGAAGTTGATTCTCCGCAGTTCCACAGGATCTGTGGGATGGTGGGAGGACATGGCTTTGCTGCAGGGAAAACTGCCCTTCCTTCCCTCGGCCTCGGCTCTTTTCCTAGAATAACAGATGAAATTTGGCTCAGTATCACGTGTCTAAAACACCTGGTATGAAATTAAGTTTAAGTCTGTACTCTTATGCCAAACTTAATTATTTTTTCCAATGTCTCAACAATTGGACATGATTATTGGTAGCCTAAGATCTCTATTTTCAATTTATAGTTCCTACAGAACCAATTCAGGTTTGTCTGCTTGGTTAACAACATTCAGAAGAGCATCAAAACTTTTTGATTAGACTAAGCACTGTAGGTATGAGTAGAAGAAACAAACTTTGTCAGATAACATACATAGACCTAACAGTCATGTTTTTGGACTCTGGGAGGAAGCCAGCTTCGTCCTGGCACATGGGGAACATGGAAACCCTATGCAGAAAGACTGCGACTCAAACCCAAGACCTTCTTGCTGCAAGGTGACGGTGCTGATTCAAATCTAAAACACCTAAGCTAATCAAACCTAACCAGAAAATCCAACTCTGTTTTCAATGTAATTGTGAAAACATGAAAGGGAAGCAATAAAAAGCAATATGTTTAGCACAAAGGCCACCTTAGACTTGGACAAGCATAAGAACTGTAACGTATAAGTTTGTCAAACCTAGACATCAATTTTCTACACTGATTATCTTCATTAAGCAGATAGTGGAAACCAACAAAAATAGATTCATTTTTACCAGAAGATTGCTAAAACCTCTTCTTGTCATTTTATGAACCTAGTATTGTGTGTTACCACATCTTGTGAGCTGATGTATAATATTTACACTCCCATAATATTGGCTGCTGATGCAGTGTATAAAGCTCTCCCTTCTTGAATTATATAATCACTTAAGGTAAAGAAGCAGTTATCAAAGCCACATTAGCATAATTTGACACTAGTTCAGTCTAATATCTGCAGAAGTCGTTGAAGAGGTTTTTTAGGGAGAGTGGCCCTGTAAGCCAGAGGAAATGTAAATAAGGAGTGCTTGTTTACCTGTCAGGTTTGCTGGATCCAAAAGGGGGGGAGGGTGTGCAGATAAAAGGACAGACCAGAAGGAATACCATTAGTGTCCAATCAAAGTGCATCAGAGACAAAAGGAATCCTGAGCTCATCACTTTCTTTTTCACATTTACATTAATCAGTTTCTTGGTATGGCATTAGACATGCAAAATACCACCTCCTGTGGACACAAAGAGCAACGGTAGATTTAAAAAAGAAAACTTCAAACAAACAAAGCTATGCACTGGATACGCATCATGGCTAACCGTACTGACGGCGTTACATCTAATAACAAATTAGAAAACATGGCTCCAAGTGCAACTTAGCTTCAGATGAGACATTAACAGTCAGAAATCTCTAGGAGTAACCCTCCAGGGCTTATGAACATCAGATTATTGCCATCAAGGTTAATAATTTTGCTATGGCACATCTGTCACAGCAATTATTTATGTGCATTAAAAAAAACCTCTTGCTAGCAGAGCTGATGATTATCATTAAGGACGCTAACGGCTTGTAATGTTATCTTAGTCTGTCTGTCTCTTACGTAAGCAAATGCTGCCATCCGTATATAGGCAATAATACAGACTAAAAGGACAAAGATGATTCAAACTGAATGGAAATCTATGAGATAATGGCTTTTAATTCCTCTTTTTTTTCAGATGAATACAATGAATCATATCTCAATCTGTCTTCTACTGCCAAAAGGTTACTCTTACCTCTTAAATAGAAGAATGGCAATGACAATACAGACAATGAAGATGACAGCCAACACAGGGCCCACGACCCACAGCAGACCCTCCTCCTCGTCAACAATCGGCTGGGGATCCACGTCCGATGCGGTCACCGGATCAGAATAGGGGCTGGTTGAGAACATTGTCTGCAGGAAGTCATAAGTTCAGTCATTTTAGCATATTTTTTGCATCAACAACATTGTTTCCTGAGCACACGAGCCGCACTTACATTTTCTGAGAGGTCCAGGAGAGCAAGGACAAAGAAGACATACTCCTGCCCACCCTGCAGAGGACGGTTGCGGAAGTCACCGTAGTTTCGGCTGTCGCCTAAAGTGAACTCAAGTGGGAGGGTCTTAAAGTGAGCCGTGACATAGGCTCTGGGCTCTGACTGGCTAGCCTGTCTGCGGATGCGAAGAGCCCGGCTGACACTTGTCCTGTTGATCTCTCTGAGGAGCTGAAAGAAAAAGCAGCAGGAGAATCTGGTCAGAAACTTATTTAGATGAGCAAGAAAGGAAAGTGTTGGAGAATAAACAAGATGCACAAAGTACTCAATCATACTAAGGCAAATGGCAGAGTTGTGGGAGAACGGTGGGCAATAGCTGGGTGTAATTGTCTTTTCAGCGCCTTGCCCAAGTATTCCACTGTCACATCACAATTGCAAATGCAATTATTGGGACAATACAAATTGGCCCTTAATTATAAAGTAGAAGGAAAATTATGCTGGGTCTTAAATATTTTACAAAAAAAAAATATTGGAAAAAGTAGGGTGCATTTCTATCCAGCATCCTGAGGCAAAACTGAGTAGAACCACCATATGTGGGTCTTTGAGGTATGGATCTGAGCAGCTTCTCCACAGTAACCATGAGCCTTTTGGCTGCTTGCCTGATTAATGCGGTCTTTGCCCAGCCCATCAGTCTAGGTGGATGTCCATGTCTTGGTAGGTGTGCAACTGTTGTCATAGCCTTTCTGTTTCTGGGATTAAACAGTGCTCATAAGATTGTGAAAACCTCTCTACAAGGTCTTCAGGGCATTGCTTGTTCACTCATGCTCTCTAACAAACCCTGATTTCTTCTCTGAATTTTTGCATTTACACCAAGATTAAATAAGACACAAATAAACCATCTCTGCATCTTATTTTGGGGTATCAGTGTAAAGGAGGTGAATCATAATTTTCAGATTTTTACTTTGTGAGAAACCTTTGAAAAGATGTGTCCTATTCATTTCACTTCATAACTTTGCACCCCTCTGTGAGGGTTTATCACATGCTATCCCAAGCAAACACACTGATGTTTGGGATAAATACATGAAAAAATGGAAGATTTCATGGAGTTTGAATACTTTGGAAAGGCACTGAAATTGCTAAAAGTGTTTTACTATATTTGTATCCTAAACAACACCTCTTTAAAGAATCTATGACAATTTACCCAACATAAAAAACCCATCAGTGCAGGAGCAATAGGCTGCAGAAAGCGTTGTTTCCACTGCAAATTTGTCTTCATCAGCTGAGGTGCTGTCACATTTATCTGCTGATAAATTGAGCAGCGCACCATAAAACGGCTATTGAACTAATCTTACACACATGAATGTGCCTTCAGAACAGCATAATGAGGTGATAAGGTCTTTAGAAGTAGCCGGAAGTGAAATTAGATGGGAAATGGTATGCAAAATCATTGTTTGGAATAAGTGAGGTACAGATAGCCTTGTCGTGTACGTTCCCTGAACTGCGTAAGCGTTCACTTCACTTTAAGGCCCCTCATTGTCCAGATGTCCTTTTCCCTCCTACAGTTATCACTGCAGGAAGTCATAAATTCAGCCACTCAACATCATTGTCCTGTATAGATATGCATTTTGATCAACTTTAAGCTCTGCTTACCTCATCCAGATTCATCTGATCAGGATCGTCCCAGGGATTTAGAAACTTTCCTCCTCTTTGCTTCTTCAGTGGCACCACCACCACATAATAACCCCTGAAGCAGAGTAACACTGGATTCAAGACTAGGAATTTGGACAAAGTATTTACAGAGCTTCCACATTTTGCTACAGCCATATTTGAAATCGCATTAAAGGTAAAGGTAAAGGTAATTTTATTTATATAGCACATTTTCAGCAACAGAGAATACAAAGTGCTTTACAGGAATTAAAAGGAAATACAAACAAAATAACAAACCAAAGGAAAGAGAAAAAGAAGAAAACGCTAATAATGTTGATCCAAAGTAAACAAACTAGGTGCTCCTATTCAGGGTTGGTAGATAAGTATAAGTAAGTATCCTCTGGTCTAATTCCTTTTGTGTGTTGGGAGAATAGGAGTCTAAAAAGTAGTTGCGAAGGTCTTTTTTCTGGGTTCCAAGTTCTAATCCCTGTTCTGGGTTGCTAAATAAGTGTAAGTAAGTAATCTCTGGATACTCCTATTCAGGGTTGGTAGATAAAGTAATCTCTTTGCTCAAAATTCTACACCCCATCAAATACCCCATCATGACAATGTGCAAAAAGGTTTTTGGTGTTGTTTGCAAATTTACAAACAATAGAAAACTAACAAATTACATTACCTGGACACACAATTCAAATTCCAGTGCCCACCCCACTACCCAGCCTGAAACAATACATCAACTTGGTGACCCAAGAAGTCAGATAAAAGTCTGACAGGCCCTGATCAGGGATTAGCCTGTCAGAAACAAACAACAACAACAACAAAAAAAATGCTTTTTTAAACCAGCAAAAGCATAAGTGCTCAGAGGTTCACTCTTCCCTTTTGGAAGTTGTTATAAAGACATTCAACAGTAAATTCAGATAAGGTGCAAATATACAGTAAGAGTAGCTATTAATAAGAAATCACCAAATCAGGACGTTAGACGTCAGCAGAAAGCAGAAAGTTGAGTATGTTACAGTAAAGTTGCTAAGTTTTATTCACTCTGTCATAAAACATGCTAGATTTAAAATTGCTGACAGACTTTTAGAGATCTCACTGTTAATGTTAAGTGATCACAGGAAAAACGCAAAGAGACCGCTGTTTTGAAAATAGAAAAATCATGAATGAATGAATAGGGCACAAAATCTTTGACCGGTACCTCTATATCAATAAGTAAAGCTGGTAGATTGACAAAGCTATCACTTGATTGCGAGATCACCTATAATCTTTACAAATGGTTTCCAAGGCAGCAGTCAGTAAAGATTAAATAATGAAAAAAAGCATGTGAATAAAATCCACACTTTTCAAGACATAACATGACAATTGCAAAGAGGACAATTGTAAACAGCAGAGTGAGTCATCCGGGGTTTTGAAATGCAAAAAATGCTATCATTTGCTATCTATTTTTGGTTTTATGGTTACAAAACACAGACGAAAGCATCAGCCCTGGGCTCTCATTTGTGGGTGTTTTCAGACATGCTTTGCTGCCAAATGTTTGAAATCTTTTGTTATAGGCCAATAAATAAAATATGAAAAAACCCTGACATGAGCTAAAAGATATCTCTCTGGGAATGTAGAACAATGAACCTGAAACTACATGACAGGAAACAACTTGTTACTATTTAACCACCACACGTATTGCATTCCCATCATTACCTGACTTTTGCTGTCGTCTGCACAGTTGGCAGCTGCACGGTCACCATTCCATCCGCATTTGTCTTTCCCACAATAAGGGGTTTGCTTTTCAGGATGTCTGGGGCGGTTGTGGCAGTGACGCGGTGCTGCAGCCCTCCAGCGCTGTTGGCCCGGTTGGTGAGCAGGAAAGAGTACTGGGTGTCTGGATCCAAGCCAGTTATGAGCTTCTGAGTCTGCTTGCCGTCTACTTCCACAGACTGGCCTTTTCCATACAGGATCTGGGAACATAATTCACAACATGCACAATGTTTTTGGACTTCAAAACAGTTGTTTTCAACTGCAAAAACATCTACACCGGGCTGCAGATCAAAGGTATGACACTTTTATTGGGTAATAATTTCAAAATAAACTGACAAATGACTTGCATTAGTAAGACTGATGAGGTGTGATGTGTAAAGTTTTGATATTAATGAATTCCTGTGTTTTTTTACATACTTTATTTGTTTAGATTTATGTTGTCCTATAACCAGACCAAACTAACCTGCTTTTTCAGGTTACATATGAATTAGCAAGCTAGAGAAAAACTTTTTGCTTTAATAGTTAAAATTTCTTAATCCTATTACCTGCTTACAATGTCATTCTCCAATCCTTCATTACCGGATCCTCCCATTTATTTATGTCCAGTTCACCTTGCTCCCGTTTGGTAAGTTTACAGTTTTTTATTAAAACCAATTCTGTGTTCATGTCTGCATTTTATTTTTACTTTTCTGTGATTCTTTCTTTTAAAACCACAATCATACAATTTTACTAACAATCCACCCAGAGGCTGCAGGAGAAAACTAGTCTGTTAAATCTGATTTTAGATGATGGGTACTGCCTTTTTTGAGTTTTAGAGTTTGAGTTGTCACTTTCAGTTTGGCTCCTTTTTGCTCTATAGTCTATTTACTTTCTCATCTGCTGGTTGGCATTTTGAGGTTGTAGGTTAATGCTACTTCTTTTAGGGTTTTGGATTAGCCTCAGCTGTTTTCACACTGGTAATTAGTTTCCCCTTTTTCTTATCCTAGTAACCATTGCCTGGTATTTGTTCCTTGTTGGTCCAGTCATTCATTTTGAAGTTCTACAGTTCTCTTCTCTTCATGTTACATCCTTCTAGTTGAAGTTTGCCATCCCTATTTTAATTTAGTTTCTCCTTTTAACTCTGAATAAGTACATTTTGGTTCCTAAATTAGTTCACATTATTAACCTTTTTAGTCATATACCATACAGTGAAAATGTATTTACAGTAAACGGCTGGGCAGGGTTCTTGTCCCGGATCTCCCAAGAAAGCAGAACTGAGTTCTTCATGGCTGCCTTCACTCTGAAGTTGGTGGCAAAAACTGTAGCACAGGACAGACAAGAACAGAAGAGCAAAAAGATTTCAAGAGCGTTAGATACTTTTTTCTGCAAAATGAAACATATGTAGTCTTACCTGTGTTTCATTCTTTAGAAGCAGACTCAAAATAGCTATTTGATCTGATCAATAAACAACATGACTGGACAGAGACTCTGCCCCAGACCCAAGACTCTTACCTTGCTTTAGGAATAGGCTGTTGGGTCTAAGGCTACAGTGACAAGACAATGAAAAAGGACACTTAAGATGCAGTAACTATATACTGAGTGTTTGTGGCCATTTGTATGAGCTCCAGAGGGCTGTTTGAACCTGGTTCTGGCATCCAGAATAATGATGATGGGTTGCAAGAATGTGAGCGTAGTCCTACCTTGGTCAAGCCGCTGCGTCCTGAACTGGATCCTGGGGCTGTACGGCCCAGAACCGACAACTGTGAACGCACACACCCTGACATCATACACAGTATCGGCACTAAGACCCTCCAGCATCACACTCGACCCAGGAGCGGGCACCACCACCTCCGTAGCGTTCCCCCGACTGTTTATATCCTTATACAGCACAGAGTACTTTGTAATTTTTCCATTTTGCTCTATAAGAGGGACTGATTTCCATGTCAGTTTGAGATACGTAGCAGAGGCCTCCTCCAGATTTATATTTTCTGGGTGTCCAGTCGGAACATCTTCTGGAGTGGTCACCTCCTTGACAGTCTCCTCTCCATAGCCCATTTTGTTTCGGGCAGAGAGTCTGAACACATAGTTAGCTCCCTTATGGATATCCAGAGCAGTGTAATGGGTTTCTTTAGTGGGGAACTCCACCACCGTAAAGGGAAGAACATCCAAACGGCCAAAGGTGAGTCGATATCCCAGCAAAGGGGTTGGTGGGTTGGGAGGGGGATACCACTGCAGAAGAGCAGTACCTAATTTAGTTGCACTAACCAGCAGTCTAGGTTTTTCAGGAACTAAATAAAAGGCAGACAGTAAAAGAAGAAGAAAGAGAATGATGAAAAGATAATTAGAGGGTTATTATAACGTACATTATTCATAATCAGAAGCAAAATGGGATAATTCATATAATGTGTGACTAAATGATCTACTTCTTAATGGCAATGCAAGGTAAGACATTATGACGTATGACCAATTCAGTAATTTAGCAGCCTCTAATGTTAATTAATGAAGCTAAACACGATTACTCATAACTGAGTCGTTTTTATCAGTGAGTCTGTTTGCGAAGGCACACTTACAAGGCAAGGCAGTGCATGCAGTAACAGCTTTGCTGCGAGCACCGTCACCCTTTGCGGTGTAAGCTCCCACTGACACAGAGTAGGCTGTGTCTGCTTTCAGGTCTCCAAGCACAATCTCCTAAAAAAACAACCATCGGCTCTGTCAGCTACAAGAGACAAACAACTGTGGCATTGCTGGGTCTTAAGATGCAAATGGATAGAGCAAGACAGAAATGATTTGTAGACAGCAAGGCATTCAGTTCAATTGCAATGCTTAAGGCTCTTTTTCAATTTTGATGGAAAAGCTTCTCCTTGGAGATTATCTTAGGAAAAAGAAAAACAAATTTTCATAAATTGTAGAAACTTAATACAAAATCTCATTTAACTGAACAAACAATTATTATTATTTTTTTTTTTACCACATTTAGTAGAATATATTTCTAACTTATTTGAATCAAAACAAACCAGATAAATTCGATTCTCATTTGGGAAGTTATAAATACTGGTATTTGTCTTCAAGGAAAATAAAACAATTAGAACGAAAACACAGTGGAGAGTGGAGTGAAAGTTCTCCTCACAGTCTGGATTTTGAAGTTAAAATCTATCACTCGTAATATTTTGTCTTTTATGTTCAATGAAATACCCGACAAAAGGTTTACTTACATATTCTGCTGAGTTCCCATATTCCCACTAAGCAATGAATCCATAAAGCAGGAAAAAAACAAAAATACAGACTTTAGACTTTACGGGATCAACAACATTTCTCTAAATTTAAAGAAGCACATCAATTAACATTTTCAGAGACTACTGTCAAAGGCTGTTGTCATAGAAAAAAAGCAATATGATCATTGCTTTCTAAACAGAATACATTACATATCAGCTTGGCCTAAAATGGTATTTATATTGATCCTGCGTGAAAAAACACTTATATCTTATTTATTTTACGTTAATTGCAACCTACAATCAATAATGAAGTCGAATGACTTTTCTTCTTCGTTTTTCATAAATTGCTCCTGGCACAGATTACTATATAAGTAATTAGTTGCTTGTGTTCGTGTTACCTGTGAGTCATCTATGAGGATGTCTTTGATGAGGGATTGACCTTGTGGTTCGCCATAGTTTGTCCGCACATAGTGGACTTGGTAGCCACGGACCTGTCCATGTTGCAGCTCAGGTGCCGGAGCTCGCCACTTCACCCTAATGGCCGAGGCATTCACTGTCTCTGCTTCAACCCCTCGTGGAGGACCACTTGGAACTACAAATGCATTTTGGAATAGAGGTCAAGGGTCACAGGTGATGGGCACTTAATAGTAAAAGCTGTCAATTTAGTCCTGTAGAAAATAGGCGGGCAGAAAAAAAATATCCAAAAGCTGGGAAAAAACATTACAACACTTCAAAAGGTCTTTAAGTGCTGTGATGTCTGGTAAAAAGCCGATAGGTAAAAATGAGAGAGCTCAAGGAAAATCATGGTTGGAAAAAAGCGGTGAAGTACAGGAGGCAAATGTAGAGAGAGGTAAGAATGGCAGAGAGCGAAGCATTTGTTGCCAAGGGCAGGTAAAAAGTGGCAGTCATTCAACGAGAAAATACTGTTATCAAGAAAGACATCTCTCGTGCTGCCAAGAACTGCACTTTTACCCGAAAAGAAAAAGACAGAGAGAAAAAAGACCCTCCAGTCACCTCTTGTTATCTGACTGACTCCAGTAAAAGCACTCTAAAAATGGTGGACTTAGGAAAAAAAATAAAAAGATTTCATGTAACAAAAAGGACTAAAAAAAAAAAAAAGAAGCTAGTGTTCAAAAAAATTGCAGATTCTTGATAGCACAAAATACATTTAAGTAATGCATATTGAATTATTTTTATTGGTAAAGAAGATGGAAAGGATTTTGTTTGTAAGACATGGTCAGCCAGAAAAGCAAAGACATGACTTAAGTGGGTTGTTTTGTTTGTACGGATCATCATTATCATTATAAAACAATGAAATCTAGATAGGTCCTTGTTACCAAAAACAGGATTTTAAAGGATAGGAAAAGATGCAGGAGGATAAAAATGTCAGCAGAAGAAAATGCGCTTCCGGAAAGAAGGAATATTAGGACAGGATTTCTGAGTTTTGGGTTAATTTTTGAGGTTACTAGAGGGAAATCAAAGCAAGGATTATTAAAATGGGTGGATTTGAAAGTGGTTCTACAATGCAACATTCATTTAAAACTTAAGCTCACAGAGAGACATAATGCCTCTACCAACCAATGGTTGTTAGTTGGGGGTGATGCTCATTCAATAATAATTGGCGGTTGTTGTTAGTTGGGCAGACCAGCCTAAGACGGGTATGGCAATATATTTGTATTTATTTCAGGAACATACCATCTTCCTCGGTGCGGATAAGCAGCTGTAAACTTTCTGGTCCTTCTCCAGCCTCAGTGAGCGCTCGAACAGTTAAGCCATACTCAGTCCATTTCTCAAGATTTTCCAGAAGATACGGAGAACTTCCCGGAGGAATCTCGTCAACTCTTTTGGACGTTTTGTTGCCCTCCATTGTGGAATACTGGATGGCGTATCCCGTTATGATGCCGTTCTGAAACTCCAGGGGTGGTGGAGCCCAACTTACCAGGATGCTGGTAGAACTGGGACTGGTGCATGTGATGTCCTGGGGAGGTGCTGAAGGAACTGGTAGGCCAATATTGAGGAAGGTTGTTGTTGTTGGGTAAATGTCATTGGGTGGTGTGTGCGAGTTGTTTGTGTCAAATGAAGAGGTCAAGAGGTGTTTGCCATGAAAGAATGATGATGAAATTGAGCGGATGAGAAACAGGAGAACAAAAAAGACAAAGAAACATAAAATGAAAACAAAACACTGGATAACGAAAGCTCCTGTGTGTGAAAAATGACTTTGTGTGACTAGAAAACAAAAATAGCTGAACAAAGATACTGAATGAGGGGTGTCACATTTGTATAAATGTTTGGTTAATGAAAACAAGTGAATGACTTCAAAGAAATGTAACACAAAGACACTGACTAGAGATATTACACATAAAGATACCAGCTATAACTTACTTGTCCTTTGCCTAATGAAGATTCTTTGATCCATGTTGGACTTCTCATGTCTATCTGCGAATTTCTGGCCTCTTACCTTGTAGTTGACTGAATCTGACAGAACTCAGATTGATACCAAAAAAATAAAGACTTTGCCTCTAATTCATTCATTCATCAACTTAAACCCTTGATTAAACTAGCCCGGAGAAATCACTACGGGCTAGTTTAATTAGTAAAAGAATTACTAATTCTTTTAATTAGTTTTGCTAGCGGCCCCGTTTTGACAATGCAACAAATGAACTCATAAAATGTGTTTGGCAGAGAAATTTGTTGATTTCACCAGGTACAAAAGTATTCACACTTTTTGAACTTTTCACATTTTGTCACATTACAACCCCAACACTTGATGTTCTGTTCATGTTTAAAAAGCTGAAAATGTAAAAAAGATTTTATTCAAATGCTGTTTTGGAGACCAAGCTGAAGAACAAAATAAAATACTCAAGATAACAGGAACACCAGTCAGTAAGCCAGTGAGTATCAATTTGAATAAATTTTTGAAAACATCTATAGACAAGGATCACTTGACAAGGCATGTGCTTTTTATTGTTTTTAAACTGTTACCCTCAAGCAGATGGCATTGCTATTGCTATTGTTTTATAAACAATACAGAGCTGTTATTTATAGCAAAAATCAGTATTCAAACTAAGACTGAAGCTCATTTGTAGTTTTAAAATACTTATTTTTATGATCAGAATAGAAAGCATGTTTAAATCAATACCTGTATCTCTCCAATTCTGTCTTGACATTGTCTGTTATTTGAGAACATCTTGATGGAGGTGCTTAACGGTCTGTTTTACTTTATGGGGTGACGTATATGAGCAATGTCATGTGCTCCGTCACTAATAAAATGTCCTAGCTGGGACAATAAAGTATCTATTCCATTCTAGATGGGCCCAGTCAAAGTACAGAACTAAATATAATTGGAAATCTACAGTCAGATTTGAAAACTGCTTTTCAGAGATTGCCCACTATTCAGTCCAACATTTGAGATTGAGATATTTTACCAAGAAGAATGGGCGGAGATTTTAGTCTCTGGATGTCAAAAGTTAGGAGAGATATACCCCAAAAGACTTTCAGCTGTAGCTGCTGTGAAAGCTTTTTCTACAAAGTGTTAACTCCCAAAGTATCCTAGTTTTAACATGAAAATCTTTGAAAAATCCAAGCAGCATCAATACTTTTGTAAAGGTCTATAGCTTGAGTGTTTTGAGCACCTTTTTGGCTCAGTAGCCTTGCATTGTAAAACAGAAGCTTGTTTTCCCTCTTCTCTCAAATCCAATCTCAAAAACACAACCACACACTTTCACACCATGTAGTGTGCACAGATAAACTTACGTGTCTGCGGAGTGTCAATGGACACTTCGTTGGTGTACGCTCCAATCCCGTTTTTGCTCTTGGCGGCCAGCTGGAAGGTGTAGGTGGAGAAGGGCTTCAGGTTCTTCAGCAGGTAGGAGGTGGCTGGCTCAAAGCTCACTTTCCTCTGAAGAGGTGCACAGATAAGAGGAAGCTCTTAATATTCAGGTCAGGTCATCTTCTCTCTGCTCTCCATTCCATCCACTCAAACATCCACTTTTAATATTTATGTTATCATCCATCCAGCCACCAAGTAAACAGTCCATGCTACCAGTCCATCCGTTTTTCTTGTGCCTACCTCCTCAGTGTCATCGACCCTTCGATAAACCAGTTCGTATCCAGTGATTTGGCTGTCTGGGCCACCCTGGGTCGAGGGGGCCACCCAGGACAACAGGATACTGGTCTCAGACTTGGCTTCACCCTTGAAGTCTAATGGTTGGGATGGAACTAAAAAGAAGAAGAAGAAGAAATGGAATAAGAAATGAAAATATGACTACTTATGTGTCATGTGTTTTCCCAGAATTATGGGGCGATGTGCTTTTCATAGTGAATTGTTTCATTGTTTTTCTAAGTTTACCTCCAGTCTTGGCTATAATTTGGAGATCCTGTGACAAAGGTCCATCTCCTACAGAGGTAAACGCCAGAACTCGGATGTAATAAGTCTTGTTAGGAGTCAGATCCTGGATGGTGATGAAATTGGTGCCTCGGACCATCTGCTTCTCCCACTGTAAGCATCAATGCAACACATGCATGCTCATTTTTAATGTTGCTAATAAAGTGTCAGATTTTAAAGTTATTTACGCAAATGACACAGAACCACACACCTGGTTGACTGGGAGTGTGTTGTCTGAGGTGTAGTACACCCTGTAACCAACCACCTGACCGTTGGGTTCCTCTGGCTCGTCCCAATGAATCATTGCTGTTGTAGCACTCAGCATCCGACCTATGACCTGCAGGAGAAAAAAGCCTTCAGCTGAGCAATTCAACACTCTAAAACTTGATTTCAGACTTATTTGCTTAGACAAAAAGGCAAACAAAATCTGAACTTCACATTTTATTCCTGTTTTATTGTTTTCATATTTTAGATACCAGAAAATGAGGCTAATGATTAGTCTAAAAAGAGGCCAAGACTAAAGGAGAAAGAGTTACTGTAATCCCAAGAATGTCAGGCCATCAGTTTAAGACTTTAAGCTAAAGCGTACCTGGGTAATTCAGCACAACAATGATCCAAAGCACACCAGCAAGTACATGTCTGTGTAGCTCAGATAAAAGAAAAATGAATATCTTGTCTGATATAAACCATAGCTTGCTTTTATAAAACATGTCCGTGTCACAAAAGAGAAGAAATTTGTAAGAGGGCAAATACTTTTCTGCAGCTCTGCTCAAGAAAATGCCAAGCGATGCCTATCTACAGTAGGTCAGATATTAACTACTTTTAAACTTTTAATAATCCTGAACTATCCCTTTAAGACGTCCTCCTACCTGTCGAGGAGGTGATGAGGGAGCTTGCTCTGCTGTACGAGCCTCCACCACCTCGCTGGACGGACCCTGGCCAATGGTGTTAACGGCTGCGACCCGGAAATCATAGTGAGAGTAGGGGCTGAGGCCGCCAACGCTGTAACGCGTTGTGGCAATACCATCTATCTCTTTGTAAGGGTCGTCTGAACCCTTGGCACGATGCTAGAGACATCAAAAGAAAGAAGAGGAGTCACATACACAATCTGTTCCTGTTTAATAGCATCAATAAATATGTAGAAATTATGAAACCCCAATCCTTTGATTACTAATTCAGTCCAAATCTCAGTCTACATATCTAGATGGTAAATGGACTGAACTTATATAGCGCTTTTTCCGATCATTTTTGACCACTCAAAGCGCTTTACACTAGAGTCATTCACCCATTTGCTCTCACAAAC
>CAEGAE010015273.1:0-10919 GCA_903067095.1 Girardinus metallicus | reverse complement strand
TATATATATGTATATATATATATATATATATATATATATATATTGTTTATAAAAGAAAAGTTACATACTCCAGCTTCAATGTATTGTACCTAAAATATATACGTAGTTGGTTTCATGATGCAAAACCTGAAACCGCAATGCATTATATACATTAGTATTCACATTTTCTGTTCAGAATGAACTGACAAAAAGATTTGAAATTCAAATTTTGACTAAATACTGGAAAATTATTCATTATTTTCCTGGTCTTAAAAAGAAAAAAAGTGTGCTTAAAAACTAGAAATGAGATTACAAAGAGCTCTGTACAGCTCAGGGACCAGCCAGGCACTTTTTAAATGTATTTTTTGCTGTGTTCCATTTCATTATTGGAAAACACATCAGTTTTCCCCACGGCTGCTCTGCGGTGTAAGGAGGATTCCTGGACACGTAAGAGTGGGACTGATAAAGATAGAATTGATTCCAGCCAGCAGCAGCAGCAACAGTGAGGGGGGCTCAGTTTAGTCCTACAGCTAAACGTCTGGGTTTACTCCGTCTCCCTCTTTCTTGTCTAAAGGCAAGTTGTCACCAAGGCGACATCAATCTCGTGCCTCATGACTTCACACAACACGCCTTTTCCCCTGATGCCTTATCACATCATCTGGAGGCAAGATTAAACAGGTCACCACAAAGTTTTCTAAACCCAACAGGTAAAGAAAAGTATATAAAAAATATTAATGAATGAGCTCCGACTCTATTCTGTGGAAAAAAATGTTTTGGAAAATCTCTCACATACATGTAACATGACAAGTATTAAACTTACCTGTCAGAGGCACTGATGCTGATTTATAAACACGTTATATTTCAGTTGTTTAAACCACGTAAAATTAAAGTTACTTATCTGACAACATGACACTGACTCACAACAACCAGTGGAGTGTGTATGATGACATCAAGCAACACAGATTACAGACAAGTGATAAAACACCACCTCACTCTTTCCCTCAAAATAAATAAGAACAATTATAAAAGTCTTTAAAAAGCAACAAGAAGAAACATGCAAACTTCTTTATGGGACTGCAACAGTAGTATCAAACATAAAATGAATATAAATAGCTTCTTAGATTATTTCAGTTTTACAAGTTTTGTAACTGCATTTTCAGGATTAGAACAGCATGTAAGGTTTATTAAAATAAACACAGTCAATGCTGTATTTGAAGATGCTATTCCTTTTTACTTATTCAAATGAAAAAAGTCATATTATGAGCCGGTGTGGAAAAGGAAGTATAAATTAAGAGTCCACCGTCCAAATTCCTTTGTATGCATATGCAGCAGAAATACCATTAACTAGGTTTTGGTCAAGTGCATAGCATGTGATCCAAACAAACAGCACAAAACTCTGCAAAAAACACCAAGAAAACAAGACATTTTATGAAACAGATGCATGGTGCCATAAAGAATCTCAAAATATTTTTCTTTCTGTGATAAGGTAATCTACAATAATAAAAAAATAAATAAAACACAGTTGAGTTTGCAAATAAATTATCATTTTGTGATAAGTTGGTGACTGTGACACTGGCTGTCTAGGCTTGTACAGACACATTGAATTTGTTTTTTAAGTAAATTTGCCTCTTAATACAATTAAAGTGCAATCTTTATACTTCTAATTAGATAAACATATTTCATGCAGGTTTAAAATAAGAGGCTGGTAACACATTAGCCCAGCTACTTTGTTTATCCCTGCCTCAATATAACTGGCAAGCTGTCACATAAGAACCATTTATCTCAATACCTCAGTGAAAACTCCCAAAATTTACTTTAAAATGAATTCAATTCTGGTTTGCACTAATAGGAAACTTAGTGAAAGCCAATTTTGACACAATTGTTAAAAATTTAAAGAATATGAGGTAGAGAGGGAAAGAAGGCAAAAATAAAAATAAAAATTACAACAGATTAACAAAATCTGAAAATTCTGTGATCAGAAACTAGGAATCAATATAGAAAAATATTAATACAGAAAGGTCCTTCAGTTTCCCTACAACGTTCAACAATCTTTCAACAGAAATGGTTTCAATAGAAGACAGGCTGTGAAGAAGTAGTTTTTACCCGCAGTGGGGAATAGTCACAGTCAGAAGAATTACAGATGCCTCTGACTAAGCTGGAATATCCATGAAAAGTTATTCTATTTTACTAATTCAATTCAAGAACTGTTGCCCATATTACACAGATTACATTGTTTTATTTAAAGGGTTTATTTCTAGTCATTTTAGTGATTCCATCTGATGAAAACCAAAAACGAAGACTCTCAGAAACCAGAATATTATATAAAACCAATAAAGTTTGTCGGGGGGAGGGAAGATGAAGTGCTATAAAATGTACTATTAGACCACTCATCAGACTCTAAATTCATGAAGCCAGAACCAGCAGATGATATGGGTTCCCAAGTCATTGGACCTTCAAGTACTATATTCTGTCCTCCATTAATTCTCCTGCTCTGGAACCTTAATTTACAGATGAAATATAAATTTTACTTTAACCTGGAAAGAGGAGTTTGCACCACTGATCAACAATCCAGTTGATTTTCTCCTTACCCTGAATCAGAAACTACTTCCGTGTGTGGTGGTTGTTGAAGCATTGACTCCAGATGTAAGTCACGCCTTGTGAATTTTCTCTATATCTTGAATGAGCATCACCATCTTAGCTAAAGTTATGCAGTATTATTTCTAACAAATTCTTTCCATTAATATAGTTAATTTTACCTAGATTCTTTATCAATGGCTCTTTGTGGCTTAATGTCCTAGCAGAAGTTGTCATCCTCATATTTTTACCCATATTTTTACAGATTAGAGCAAAACGTCACAATTTTGTTTTTAAAATGTATTTTGTTTGTTTTAATGAAAGACTCTAAATTCAGAGACACTGAATGTTCGGTTATTAATTAACCCATAATAATCTAAATCAACAGGAATAACCATTTGAAGTATATAACTGTGTGTAATTAAGCTATATTATAATTTCACTTTTTGAATTGCTTGAGTAAAATAAATACACTTTTCAATGACACCCTAATTTATCTATATGCACCTGTATGTACCTCAGTGAAACAGTCAAGCTAGCTCCCTAGAACACGAGCAAAAACAGAGCATTTTTTAGCATTATAATAACTTAAACTTTAAATATGTAATAGTAGTTGACTCAATGCCAGTGCACTGACTACCTACAATTCAACATTTTTAATGCAGCTTAATAATCATAACGTGGAACAAAAAAACTGCTGGAACATCCAGAAGAGGAATTTGAAATGTCTTTTAGGAAGCACTCACAGCCATTTTCGAAGACCATCTTAAAAATTTGAGTACTGTACCTCAAAATAGAAAGTTGTGATGATGTATGAAGAGTTTAAAACAATGTACAAACATACATATTCTATTTGTGTATAATGTAAAAAAAATAATCAATAGTTCTTTTCCCCTCATTTGTGCTAAAATATATTTAAGTTCAGGTGCTTTTAAACCTTTTTTCAACATACAATGATCCAAATTGAAATTTGATATTTAAATCAACTCCTACATCCAATGGACTCACACAGAAAGGCATAAATACATGCATTTCTTACGCAGACAATATGTAGAAATTGTTGTGAAAATAATCTGAATATACAACAAACCAAGGATAAGAGCAGACAATAAGAGGAGACAATAAGGGAAAAAATCATATTGTTATGAGTCCATCCATGCTCCAGTGAGCTCCTCGTTTCAATATAAATGAAGAAAGCTCGGCCTGAGGAAAGCAGTGAGATATGCAGGCAGCCCACACATATCTGATGATGAACAGGCCTGCCTGCACATTCTAAAGAGAACACATTTTCCAGCTAGCCTTTCATAATTGTATTTTTTTCTCCTTCCAAAAGGCCCTAGAGCCAGACTTGTATGCGCCATCTGAAGAGGTTGGTGTAGTAATGGGTCATAGTGATGCATTCATACTGGGACTAGCTTAATTGTATTATCAATCTCATCCAGACAGTGCTTCAGCCCCACAGCTCTGGACATGCTACTGTCAGATCTCTGCATTAGTACTGAATAGTGAGCCATGCAGGAGTGTAATCTTCACTCTCATCTGTTTTCTGAGCTTAGGAAGCTAGGTTAGCTCACTGAATGATGTCTTATCAGAGTTTATCAGAGTTTCTGACACTGTCATCTTCGGTTCTTCTCTGCTTTTTCACAAACTTTTCCTCTGCCCTCATGTCACTATTGCGCTAACTTTCTTCTTTTCCTCTTTGGATCTACTATGTCAGTGACCACTGAATAAATACATCTGCGTTAATTATGTTAAGCCCAACAATAACTACATAGGCAGATGAAGTAGAAGGGTCCTTTGCTGGTCTGGCTTTATGTTTTGCACTCAAAAGATTCCCCTCTCCAAATCTCTTCTCTTCCTTCTTTTGAAGTAACCTTCTCCTTGCTTCCCTCTCATCATAAGTAGAAGTTTTAGAGGTGGAGAGGAATTTGGAGATAAAAGCAAAAAGAGCCGAGGAGTCCTTCGCAAGCCCAAGGCAAGGAGAAGGTCAACAGGCCCGCTAAGAAGGGCTGTTATCATCTTGGTTACATGCTATCGGAGAGCCTGCAGTAGTGTTTATTTACAGTTACTGCTCCCTCTGGGTGCACACTTAAAGGCCTTGGGCTGATTGGTCCGTAATGAGTTTAGAAACACAGGGAGCCTATGCAAGACAAGAAGTGAAACAAGAGGCAAGAAATTACTTGCCAATAACCAGTAAGTGAACAACCAAATTGGTATAAACACCTTTTCTACACGTGTGCCAAGGAGCCTTGTCATTCAAGTAAAGACAGTCATTTTTACAGTTTACAATTAAAAAAAAAGGTATGCAAATGCAAGCAAATGTACTAATAAAAGGATCCTGATCTGCAATATTGACACTCAAGGGAAAAATGCTGTTGATGCATAAGACATCCAATCTACTTTTTTTTTTTTTGCTTGCCCTCTAATTTATTTTTTCTTTGTTGATCAGATTGTTTTATATTAAAGCAGAGAAGTGAAGTGGCTAGAAGCCAAGCCATAAAGCGAGCAGTGCTGGACATTGTTCAAAATGCTTGGCAGGAAACCAGTGAATTTTCTAATCTTTGTTTTACCTGCTAATGCTTCCAATCGGTGTACAATGCAGAACAAATAAGAAAAGTAATACACAGGTACTATATACATATAATAAAGCCAAAGTAATGTCTGTTTCCCTTCCAATAAAATTTAATTTCTGAAAATCAGTCCAGTGACAGCGTAATTGTTGCATAATATCAAACAGGGAAATTAAGATAAAGTATTTATTTGTAATTCACCATTTAAGATAAAAAAGAGATTTTTCTTAAATGCATTTTCATCTTGTAACCTGGTACCAGATCTCTTGTTTGCATGGGGTAAATAACTTTATTAGGCAAATATCTGTTTGTTATAGTATTATTTTAGGGTAAATTAACAACAGTTAAAGAAGGATAAAAAACTAAATAAAATCACTACAAGAAATTAAAATCAGAGCGAGGATGTAAAATATCTGTACGGTAGTTAAATGATTTTTGCACTACTGTTACCGATATGTCCCTACATCTGAAAGAGATTCATCAGTTAAAACAGAAACTGAGCAATATTTATAAAGTCACTAAAATTACATGGTTACCAGCGCTTCACATAGCACTGGTAACCATGGGCTGGTCACCAGTATCAAGGTATACCATTTTAGGTTTTAAACGGAGACTGTGTCAAAACCAGTATTTTTTGACCTGTCCTTGTCTGAGGTGATTTTCACTCTACTAAAAATAGATTGTTTGTATTTTTATTCTCAAACCATTTCTAAATTAAGCACTTATTGTTAATTTGAATATAGAACATCCAATTAATACAACTCAAGGTATTTAACATGCAAATCAGTAAATTAGTTTAACTTACTCTACTCTACCACCTACTCTAACAAGTAGGTGGTGTTTTCAGTCTGATCCTTGCTATGTGTTGGATGGTATACAGACACCAATTTGGCTGTAAGGAAGTTTAAAGCAAACATGCCTGTAATCTACGTGATTTCTATAAACTTACTATAGGCTATTTTCAAATTCCTTTCGCATTCACATCATATGAGCCTCGTTTTAAAGCAACCTATATTCTTTCACAATGCTGTTCCTGTCAGTGTTTCACCCATCACTGTGCGAGTATTTTTTTGTACATGAATTTGTGTTATCAAACAAACCCTGGCACATCAATGAAGCTGATCTGAGAGAGACGTTGTCTACATAAATCAGCAGAATAAATACAGGCAGCTTGAAAAACACGAACCACTAAAGCATTACAAATCCTCACCATTTTCCCAAACTGCACAATCTTGTCTCACAAGAAAAATGAGGCGCCTGCTCAGAAACTGTGTTTATGGTGTCAGGAATTGCAAGGAAATAAATTACTGGATGAATCACTGGAGCCTGGTGTGCGAGCATAACTTGTGCAATGAGGAAATCAGGTTGCAGTAATATTCACTTTTGACACACTTCTATTATGATGCTAGAAGCAGGCTTTGAGCCAATGAGTAGTGAAGTTCCAAAAACACAGAGAACACAAAAACAGCCTGGAGCTGGATTTTAAAAAAACAAAAAACAAACTTGGACTCATTTGAGTCAGACCACCTCCCTCGGTAAAGATGAAGTTACAACAATGCCAATTTTGAGTTATAAACATGCCATTTTCCATAATATCAAGTGTGTGAGTTTTTCTTCCCGTCAACCTTTCCAAATCTCATTGTCACACCGTGTCTATCGTTGATAATAAAATCCTTTCATTACTCAAAATTTTCAAAACAGCTTGCTGCTGCTAGCATTTAGTGACATTTTGAAAAGATGAGTTACCAACGGGGTTTCTTACGGGTAGACCATATCCGAGCCATCAACAATTAACTTACAAAACACAGAGGTTGTTTGTATTACTTCCTGGCATCCCCAACCACTAAATTTGAGCCAATGTGTTCAGTCAGTGATTAGACATAACCATGCACAACAGCCCTGAATGTCAGACAAGATTATCACTCTGCTTTTCATGAAATGACACTGATATGTTCCATGGCAAAACACACTGTCACGCCACCGCCAGGCCCACATGATAAAGAAAACAGATGAATTCAGTTTTGTGTCACTTCCTTCTAAGAAATGGCTGTGCCTCCTTTGGGGGGAAACATATCTGCTATGATTTGAATGAGAGTCAGTGCAACTTCTGAGCTGTTTGGAGCAAACGAAGCTCAAGGTGTTTGGATATCATGCAACACAATGCAAACAATTATATTGTAGTGATTGATTTAGCAAAGTTAGATAGAAAGACTTTCAAACAATTTAATTTCCCTCTGTTATTAATAAAGCATTTTTAAATTATATTCAATTCAATAAAGAACCACAGTGGAAGACAGGTTGGAGTGAAAATAAGTTTTCCCTTAAAATGTTTAAGCCTATTTTCCCTCAGCACTGGGTGGCTCAGTTGGTAAAGCACACACACCAAGTGCAAAGGTAGTCCTATAGCCCTTAGTTGTTCTAGTTTTGGCTCGCAGCATCCTCAGCCACTAAAACTTAGCCAATGTGTTTAGTCAGTGATTAGACATAACCATATTAAACGAAACTCAAGATACTTGGACAGAAATTACATTTGTATGCTAATTTTATGCTTCTATTGCACAAAAATAACACACTGATTCACAATCGATTCATTGGTTCAACTGTTACCCCAAAAGGGAACATAGTCACTGTACTTTAGCTAAAAACCCAAATGTTTAACCAGCATGCAGCTAGATGTATTAAGATTGTCTCCACAACACAATATAGCTTTGTTATACCTGCTACAATTATTCAAAAATACTAATAATAAATGTTTTAAACACACATGACATGAGCATTTTTTTTACTTTCCAGAACTATGACAAAATCTTACTGTAAGGGTTAATTCAATATAAGACAGTACGTGAGAGGGCATAGATACAGTAATAAAAATAACAATACTGTCCGGAGAAAGTCAAAGATGGGATATGAGAGGAGTAAAAAGAAAACAATAAAACACAATAATAATAAAGAGTAATCTCTTATGGTTACAAATGGCCCATAAATAGCATAAATCAGAAGCAATAGTCTTTCCAGCAGTCCCAAGACAGCTCCAATTTATCTCCATACTTTGTTCCTGACTGAAAAGAATGAGCGAGAAGAGAAAACTGCTAAAAGGGAAAACTAGAGAGGCCATTTAGTGATTTGAGCGGTGAAACTTCTCTGCTGCCAAGGACATGTAACAGAGAGGGAGAGAGAGAGAGAGGGACTGGAAGAGTCTCTCAATACATCAGACATCAGGAGTGATTCAGACAAATAGCCTGAAAGGCCCATAAAGACGAGTCATTCTGAGACTGGTGAGCAACACAAAACAAAAAACATCCATAGATTGTATGACTTTGCATTGCAAGATACAAAGTAGAATTTTTATGTGCAGGTAGAATGGTGGCAAAAAAAAAAAAAGAATTTCGATTTCACTTATGCTGATTTACAAAACAGAAAAATATGCCACTTCTATTTTAGTGTGCTTTTCCATCAGAATTGTTTTATAAAAAAAAAAAAAAAGAGAGAAATGAGGTGTTGCAGACACCTGCATACTCGCAGCATGTTTCAGACTCTTCAAGTCAGTCATTGTGAGTATCAGGCTTCATTGTAAAAACCTCTCTCTTTTATTTAATCAATAGAATCTTGAGTATCTTGATTCATACCATACTTTGGAGTACAGGAATATCTCCTGACAACCCCGGCTGTTTTTTATACACCAAACGCCAACCATCCCACTAATAATCCATGTTTTCTTTTTATCTGTACTACCAAAATTATTTTCTATATGACATGCACAAGTTCTATGTTTCATGAGTTTCTCCTCTGTCAAGTTATAACTCTGTTTATTTGGATTTTTCAGAGAGTGAAGCAGGTGAAAAAAAAAAGACAAGGCCACATATATTAAAAACAGTTCACAGTGCATGCAGAGAAAAAACAAATGTGTTGCAATGAATACAAACAAGCACGCACAATGAAAAATATCCTGTGAATGCACATGAAAGAAAGTAGCTTGGCTTCAGTAATGGGGAGTGTTTCTGACACCTGTCCTAGTTTATAAAGGTAGGCTGATTCTCACCTTGACGAAAGCACACAATCTGTCACAGTAGTTCTGTGATTTGACCAGGGAGTTATAACTTGAATGATGCAAGTCAGTGACTCAATGCAATCTGCTGGGTTTGCTTGAACAGAAATTTTTTAACCAATTTGAATAATAAACAACTTGACTGTTGTGTTTGACAACTAGTGTTACGGCCCTGGGCCTTGAAGGCTGGGTTGCAGGTATTTGGTGTTTGCCCTTGTGCTCCTCCCCTTTGCAGGTGTTGCTAGTCCGTTGATGTTTTTGTTAATAAATATTCTGTTTTATGCACTTTAACCACTGCATGGTCTCCCGTTTTGTTATGACTTTGAGCCAGTCGTAACGCTAGGATAAATTCAGAATACCTTGAAATATGCTTGTAGGATTGTACTGAATTGCCTTTTTCTCTCAAAAGTGAATGGAGACGACATGTTTAGAACTGACAACATAGAAAGAAAAACTGAACTGAATAAAATAATTAAACGAATGACCAAACACAAATACTAAACTTAATAAGTTAGACAACTCACAGTGGTGTAAGTAGTAGTAACAACACTTTGATTTAATCAAACTCAGGACAGGTCATGAGTTAAAACTTTGAGAGATTTCATTCTTTCTAAACTACAAGTGCTGAAAAATTGTAGAAATGGGTATTTCTGTTTCCCAGAACTTCAAACTTATCAAAATATTTTTGGTAAGTTTGAGGTCTTCATGAATTTAATGTAAGAAGGGATGAATCTATGAGCTGAGCTTATCAATGGTACCCCATTAAACACTTGCCACTCCTGAGTAAGTTTTTTTCATATTGTAAGTCATTATTGACAGAGACTAGTATGACGAATCAATGAGGGCTTAATTACATTTGAAGAATAGTCCAGAGGTCAAGCAACACAAAGCCACCACTGTCTGTTTCCTGTCAAGCCTTTGATGCAATTTTCCTCACCACCAAGATGTACTTTTAAGCCTTGGCTAAGTGGGAGTGTGCAAAGAAACAGATGTTAAAAGGTAAGAATGTAATTTAAATTCTCAAAACTAAAAAAAAGTATTATGCAAAATAATTATCAGCTTCATGAATATCTACGGCACTAAGAAACAATGTTTCTTTAATGTTTAAAGATTAGGAAAATCTTCTCATTTCTATTGTCCTGTAGGGAGAAATCATTTCCTCATCCGTTCAGCAAATTCCATTTGAATATATATAATTCCATTTGTATATATTAAGAAAAGCAATACAACTCTATTAATTGTCATAAAATGTCAGTTTAAAAACAGATCTTTAAAGGTTTCAGTACCCAAAACTAACAATCAAAGTCAGTATGCATTTTCTTTATGGAGGTCTACTGACCATCTCTGACTTCTTTAGCACATAGCTTGAAAAAAGGGAGATGAGCACAATCTAAATTTAAATGAGGTTTTACACATTAGGCGAAGAATTTATATGACCAGTTTCCACTTGAATAAATATATCTTTATTCTTTTTATGCTAACACAACAAAATAAAACCTATGCATTGTAAGAGTGCGGAGGATGTTGATAGGCATTAAACCTCATGTTATGTTAGCATGAAATTTTAATAAAAGACGTGTACATTTTTCTTTCACTCTCTGACAGTAAATCAAACTGAAACTGTCCTGTTTTAGGGTCAGTTAGAATTATAAAAAATATTAAAATTTGCTAAGTGAAAGAAAGAAAGAAAGAAAGAAAGAAAGAAAGAAAGAAAGAAAGAAAGAAAGAAAGAAAGAAAGAAAGAAAGAAAG
>CAEGAE010015265.1:0-28947 GCA_903067095.1 Girardinus metallicus | reverse complement strand
GCTTCTATGCACCACAAATCTGGAACAAACTTCCAGAAAACTGTAAAACAGCTGAAACACTGAGTGCCTTTAAATCTTGACTAAAACGCGCTGTATAGAGTTGCATTTGAAACGTAATCAATTACGAATTTAGTGACGGCACTTGACGTGATGTAATGTTTTGATTGTTGATTCTATGTTGTATAACTCTGTGTTTTTGTGTTTGTTATGATGTGAAGCCCTTTGAAATGCCCTGCTGCTGAAATGTGCTGTACAAATAAAATTTAATTTGATTTAGATTTGATTAACCATTTAAAGCTTCTCAACCAACCTCTGAGAACACAAATTCATGTTTGGCCAATTATGAGTTTTTCTGTACAGACAGTAAGAAGACCAGAAACGATCCACTTCTGTCCAAGAAAAACATCTGGACAGACCAACATTCTCCACAAAGTACAAGGGTTGGACGGTGGGACTGGGAGAAAAGTGTTTTTCAGTGAAGATCCTTTAGAATGAAATAACTGGAAAACTGAGAAGAAAAGTTTAATCTTGTTTGGTAACAAGAGCAAAGCATCCTGAGACCATCCAACTGCTGGGCTGTCTCTGCAAAGCAACCAGCGTCAAACCATCAGAATGACTTTAGCCATCAACCCAAAAGCAGTTTGGTGATAAAACTTTTTTTTTCCAGGACCAGATGGAGCACAGAGCACCATGTCATGAGCCAAAAATGATAACCTTGGCTCAAAATATAAAAAAATTGAATCATGGCCGAGAAAATCCTCAGATTTCTTTAGCCAGTTCTTTCAAGCAAATGGATACTAAGAAAACAAACAGTGGTGACAACTTTCCAAGCTCTGATAAAGAACTGGTCCCAGGCACTCAAGATGTGACCCAGAAATTGCTTTTTGGTGCTACAGTGCAGAAATCTTGAAAAACTAAGGTCAACACTTTAAAAATTGAAGCTCAAAGTTTCACTGAAAAAGCTTTACTAAACATTTATGTTATGCTCTAGTATAGCATAGATTAAAATCTCATCTCACAACGTTGAAGCATCAAACGTTGTGGATAACAAGGTTTTTGTCTGTCTCAGATTTATTGGCTGAGGCTGATCATAAATAACTTTGGCTTAAAGTAACTTTGTAATGTTTCTGTGACCCAAACTGCAGCTGACAGGTGTGATAATACCGACACGTCAGTGTGCTGAGTTATTCTGATAAACACTCAGTACACCTGAGACAAAAGCAATAAGTGTCCTTCTGGGAGCCATCTCACAAATCACTGACCTACAGCTGCAGGGATAAAATGTGTTTGCATAACTCTGCAGCAGGAAGTCTTGTTCAGTAAACTTGCTGCTTCCATTCTGTGTTTGTTCACAGTGATGCACTCGGCTAATGTAACATTTAGCTTCAGTTAGCAGTCAGAAACTAATCTGAGTATGTACTATTGCTATCTCCTATTAAAAGTTGTGCTTTGCTTCCCTCTAGTGGACATTTTAAACAACTACAGCTGTGCGTTCCCTTGTTTATTCTACAGCTTCTAAATGCTGTAGAATATCAAGGTCGCATTAAAGTCACAACACAAAGTTGGGTTATTTTTTATTCTTTTTTTCATAGCACTTTTCTTTTTCAGTGAGGAGTTAATTATTTGTCTGGTTGCACCTACAATGTTATTTTTCTTTCCCAGCAAACATTTTCGATCACTTGTTAGAAAACAAGAACACAACTGACACAAATGTGGCCATCACTGGTTAGCAGTTTTAAACACTCTGATTAAACACAATCAGTGTGTGTGTATGCCACTAACACTGCATTTCAAAAGACACAAATAACAAGCAACACATTAGATACACCTGTTGCAGAATTAAAGTATCAAAGGAAAAGCAGAACTTTACAGTAGAAACATCTTACATATAAATTCACATGATAAAATATAACAAAGTTTCACATGAAATGTTTGTTTCTCATAATGACGCTGATTGGTGCCTCATTTACATACGATTGAAATAAAGCTTGTGAGAACTTTAAGATTTTTTTTACTTTTGTTGCTAGTCCTGTCACACAACTGTACATTTACATTGTCAGTGAAGTATAATATATTTCACATGTAATGGAATTAATCTAATGTACCTGATTTGACTTTTATTGTGCAACACCATCTTTTGCCAGTAGAATAAATCAAAGATCTGAAGCTAAATGTGGTTAATAATCTCTCTAAATGATGAAATGTCACTTTTGAATAATCTTCTAAGATGATGGTGTCCAAAGTCTGGCTCTAGGGCCATTTGAGACCCTTTTAGTGAATTCATGTGGCCCTCAACCAGAATACAACATGGCACAAATTTGGTTTTCCAGCCTGAGTTTTGAACTTTATTTAGTTAAAATAACCTTCTAGTAAAACTTTCACCTATTTGATGCCTTTCAAAAAGACAAAGGCTAATTAAAGTCTTCTAAAAATTAAAGGTACAACACCAGGTGGTTAAATGTTTGGACTCTGCTGTTCTAGGACAGTATTATTGGATTGTCATTCAAAATCCTATTTCAAAGATTTTAAAACAACCTACATTTGCAGCACCTTTTCTAGGCATTGAGTTTCCATGCAGCAGTGAATCAGCTTCTTTTTGTCACACCTGGAATAACACACATGTAGCAATAACATTTGATAAAAGCTGTAAATGCAGCTTCATGCACCATCAAGTAAATCTTCTTTGTGAGTCATCACGTAATGAAGCTTTAAAGCAAACAGCGGATAAAGAGCAGTTCTGTGTCGCTGTATTTTGTTTGACATCATCAAACTTTGGCAGCTTTTCTTTTTAATTTAGTCAGGAGCATTTTTAACTGGTTTTAAAATGTGAACCAGGTCTGATCAGTACAGTGATCTGCTTTATTTGCCTCTGCTGCATTTCTTCTGTAGTTATTCAGGAGTGGATATTATTAGCAGAGAGAAATTTGCAAACCTTGGCTTCACAGTCATTCATTTTATCCATTTGTTTTTAATAGCAGCCATAAAACATCATAGATACTGATTACATTGTAAACTGTATGCTCCTAATAAGTATTTGCCTGTATTACAAGGTTTATTTTTTACTGCACTGAAACGCAATAACTCTGCTCCGTAACTATGTAATAACCTCCTCCTGCTCCCGTCTCTGCTGGTGTTTCATTTGTCTTTGCCTTCTCTTCTCCTTCTCTCTTCTCTTCAGTTCTGCTTGTAAAAATCTAATTAAAGTTCTCTTTTTAAAATCTAATAAATAAGTTTGATCTAAAAAACATGTTATTTTTCACATCTTTTAAGTTGTAACCTAAATAACACAGCTATGGTTATTTGTAAATAACCCATTCCCATGAATTGTGCGACATCTTTTGTTGCAAAGGCGTTTCAGGTGGCTACCGAGACAAAATGTTCTGTTACCAGTCCGAGCTTGTCAATGAAGAAACACCATTTTGTTGCTGCAGAAACAGGATGCAGCATTATTTTTTGCATTACAAAAAATAATGCTGCCGCAATACTAATCAGTATTGCGGCAGAGTTTTTGCCAAACCATCAGTATGGTGTGTACCTCGTCTCTCTTTTCTGTGGGCTAGAAAAACAGAAGTGACAAGCAATGTTGTTGTTGTGTGAAATAGTTGCTACTTGAATGAAGCCGACAGTAAATCTTTCTGGGCAAACACCTGCCATCTGTCACAGTGAATCTTAATAGTTCAATTGTCTTAATATGATTTTCTTGATATCCTACGTTTCAAAAGATGTCACAGATGATCAAAGATAATCTCACAATACTAATGTATCAGTCAGGAGAAGAACATACAATAACCAACAAGCTAAATTATCATGACACAGTGAAGGTAAATGCTTATAATGTGAGAAAACACAAAGCAATAACATTACTGAAACTGGATTGTTGAACATGGTTGAACTAATCTCTGGTTAGTGCTGCAAGTTGTCTACATGAGACAAATAGCCTACCTGTGCATATAGTAAGAAGTAGTCTGTAAACGTGCATCTGAAGTTAGGAGAATCTTTAAAACACAGTGTCTACACAGCATATGATGAGAGTAACAATGCAACTTTTGTGAAGCACTTGTGTTGATTCTGTAGTATCTAAGTGGCACATGGCAGTTTCAGTTTCAGCAACAATGCTACAGCATTACTCAGTTAAACCCAGGCACCTTCCTACACCATTGTTCAAAATGAAGGAAGTCAGGTTTGCTGTAGTTCTTGCATGCAGCCATTGTTGAATCACAGATCAGTGCTTTGTTTGTGACATATTTCAACAGAAAGACCAAACAATGGAGTAATGATCACACTTCTCCAGCGACTGTCACCAGGAAACTAAATGATTTGCTCCTCTTGCAGAAAGAAATGCAATTTTTCTTGCTTTTTTCTTTCTCGTTTTTCTTTTTCATGTCCACATTTTAGTTTTTTTTATCTACTTAATCTACTTATCTACTTATCTTCTCCAATCTTTACAAACAGAAGTCATAAATAAGATGAGGAAACAGTGTTCCAGCATTCCCCTTTTCATTATTCATGGTAACGTTGTGAATGCAGAACAAGCTGATCAGTGTCTTCGTCAAAGGTACCCCTTGAACCATTCTGCGACCTTGAGCTGTTGCATTTTCTCACACTGTGTTAGAAAGCTCCTTCTGTGTTTTGAGGAAAGTGCTTGTTTGCTAATGACTTCCCAGCTGCCCCTCTGGAAGAAGCTGCTGCCAAAATGGGCAAATGATGAGAAGTCTCAGACGATTACACTGGCACTTTCCCCGCAGCCTCTCTGGGCGGCTGTGAATGCAGACAATGGCTGGCCAAGGTTAACATGCATACCTGTTACTGGTGGATCCCTAACACAAAATCATTCTAAACAGCTTGACGATAACAGCACCGCTCACTCTAGGTGAGCTGCAGGCTTTCCAAGTCAAACACAAACTGTTGTCACTGCAGAAAGAAGCCAGATTGTCTATTCTTTTCCAGAAAACAAACATATTCTGGTAGGCAGGTATAATACGGATGGGGATCAGTGAAAAGAACGGAGAACGAGGCGAGCTGAGCTGTAGAAGCTCGTTGTCTCAAAGATGGATTCGGTGACGAACCGTGACGATTTCCTTCGTAAGCTGCCAGAGTTCACAGTGCATGACGCGCTTCATGCAGCCATGCTGAGGCAAACAGAAAACATCCACACGTGATGATATCATGCAGATGTCTCAGAAGCAAACGACAACTGCTTTATGACTGACACTATACTGAATTATAGATTTGAAATAAAAACGCTATTCCCCTAATCAAACTCAGAATATGACAGTTCTGGTCAGTGTGACACAATCAGAATCAAACATCCAGCTAAGGATTACATAGGGATGGGAAAATGCATTTAACCCTTCTCAGATTACAAGTTTTTGCTTTTTTGTCTCACTTGAACGTTTCTGATCATCAAGCAAATATCAAGATCAGAAAAAAAAATAAACTGATGGTTTTCTTTATCTGTAGAAAAAGCTACCCATGCCAACCTAATTACCAAAGTTTGTAAGTTTGTTTTAAACGTTTGGGACTGACAAGGTCACAAAGTCATGATATTTTGCTTTATGAACAAAAACTGTTACATGCACATCCTATCAAATAGATGCAATTTTAAATCGGTTTGGCTGGTTTTTGGAACTGGCCAGATGTCCCAGATGTTCCTGTAACATTTGCCTGACATGTTCTTGGTTTGTTGGGATCCAGTCACACTAAGAACAATGCAGCAGAGAAAATATCTTGGTTGGCTCATGGAGACAATAACAAATGGGCTGAATTACAAGGAAGATTGTACACACTGACTTATTTCGTGGAATCTTATTAAAATGAAAGTAGAGAGAGCGGCATGGCGTGATCATAGAGAGCGTAATTTGTTCAGAGGACGAAAGTCGCACAAAGAGAAAAGCAGTCTGCGTTTGATGCTCCTCCCGTTCTCTTCCTCTCTTACTTAATTACACATGCTGCAGCCTCCCACTCTTAATGGAGTTTCACTGTCACCAAGGAGCTGGAGCAGATATACACTTCTGTAAATCCAATCCAATGACAGATGCTGTTTTAAGTTTTTCTTTTGCTGCTATCAACACTTCTGTACATCTATGTTCATTTATGCATCATTTTTAATAAGGTTTTATTTGAAGAATATCTGATTTTGTAACTGAGCGTGATGCTCATGTAAGAGAAAGTACTGGGGAGGAGTGAGACATCAGGAAGACAATGGCTTCCTGCTAATTTCATTGTTAAACTGAGCATTTGAATATGCAGTTTATGTGTTAGATTGTGTTTTCTATGAAGTGTTTAGGTTTGAGATATTAGTGTTTCAGACACCATATACCTGCATTAAAGCACAGACATGCTGTTCTCCAGCTAAAAAGGTATAATGAGGCTGATGGAGGTAATAAAAGTGTCACTGCTGACCTTTTGCAGGAAGTTGTAAAATGTAGCACGGCTCAGCTGTGAATGAGGACATTGTTCAGTTAATTAGATAATCACAAATTTAAATAGAAAGTAGAAGACAAAAGGGAACAAAGAGAAAAGAACAAAAGAAAAGCAGCAAAATGACAGGAAAGACGAAGCATGTAGACTTACACAAAATATCTGACCAGTCTGCTGCAGGGAGGAAATGAAAGCAGGCAGAGCTTTTTCAC
Organism: Girardinus metallicus; assembly: GCA_903067095.1. Classification (NCBI taxonomy): domain Eukaryota; kingdom Metazoa; phylum Chordata; class Actinopteri; order Cyprinodontiformes; family Poeciliidae; genus Girardinus; species Girardinus metallicus. Next base: position 22,315 of record CAEGAE010015265.1, on the reverse strand, counting down.
AAACCCACAGATTCTGGAAGCTGTCCTTTTGTTTATAAGAAGATAAAATGGCTTTATTTTGTTAGATTATGTCTTTTAATGAGTTTTGTCTATTTTGTGTAGAAATTAGATATTTTTATCTTACAATTTGCTTTATACATACAATTTAAGTTACTTTTTCCACTTGGAGAATTAGAATTGTTCCACTGAAACATTTTAGTCAAACTGATCAAAAGCAAACAAAGTGACAGACTGTATGTTATTCTGCTCTTCCAGCTGTGGACCTGCTTGACTCACCTTTCCATGTTCAGTCAAGAGAAGTAATCAAACCTGTAGTGCTTCATGACATATAACCAAGTCTTGCATATGAAATTTCACCAAATAATTTATAAATGCTTTGTTGGTAACCTTTCACAGTTAAACCAAAAACAAAAGATTACTCTCTCTGAAATACTAAATAATAAATAGATTTCATCCCTCATTGTTTATTCCATATTTGCTGCAAATCAGGCTTTGCTTTTCAATGATTTATTGAAGTGAATGTTTTATATAATTAAACCAAATAAAGTGAGAAGGAAAAAGATCAATGTGTTAATTTTTAGCTTTTTGTGTATTCTCCTCCTGGGTCTTCTTCATAACATCTTTATATTTCAAAATACGTGATAGAGCATCATCAGCTGAGTGTGGGATTCAGACTGGAAGGTTTGGATGACTTTCTTATCTTCATTTCTTCCTTTGCTCTCTATCTGACTGATCAGCCTGCATTTCCTCTTGTATCGACATTATGAAAGAATGGATACAGACTCCTTTACTTTTAATAATACTGGAAACTGTGGTCAGAGGAATGCCTGCTTTAATCCTCCTTCTCAGCTTGTTTCAAACATTATGATTGTGCCATGCTCCAAAAAGCTCCAAAAAGCTCCTATAAGCCTGCTGCAATATCTGAGTTATGGACAAAATGATGGAATTAGTCACCAATGGGAGGTTGTGAACTCAGAAAACTAAGTGGGACCTTGAATAAATCAATAAATGTTCTTTACTTTAAAAGACAGAGCATCTCTGGGGTAAATCGATGAATGTTCTCCACCCATTGTTTGAATAAAGGATCGAGGAATGATGCCCAAATTCTCATGTATTTCAAACATTAATCAATGACAAGATTTGAACTCTAGGTGACACGGCGGCTCAGAAACTGGATCTAATTACGATCAGAGGAAAGAATCGGTCATGTAGATGGTTTTCACTGTCTGTCTGTGAAATTTCCAAATACATTCCTGACATTAATTCTATATTTTGCTTAATAATCTTTTCTGTAAACGTTACTTACCAAAATGCAACTAACTGATTCACTTTAAAACAAAAAACTGCCTTTCTAAACAGAAACTTTGTCAATTTTATGACATGACCGGTGAAGTTATGAGTTCATCTTTCCTCTCAGGAACCATCAGGGATTCCTATTTATGGTCTCTTTCTTTTTGCCTCTTTTTGTTCTTTTCACTGCTGCTAATCAATAGATTTAATCTCACAGACAAATATACCCATGACGTGCCTCAGGAAGTATAACATTTATGACTTTTTAATTTAAGCATAGCCACAGTCAACTGACATTATCTGCCATCTTTTATTAAATCTCCAAGTTGCATATAAAGTTATTAAAGTTTTAATCAAACTAGATTGAAATTTTCTGAAACTCAGATCTGTTGTTAAAGTTAAACAGGCAGCTTTAAGCCACACTTCTCTCTGTTTAATACAAGTTAACGACCTTTGCTTAGTAGATGGAATCATCCACTGTCCTCTCAATAGACTGCAGAGTGGCAGCATTGTGCCAACAAGAACCTAATAAAATAATTCACCTCCTAATTACTATCATGCCCAAACCAAGACAGCAGATATCACTGCAAGTGAAGTTGGAGCTGGGCGGCCGTGAAGCATTACATCTGCACCAACTGGCTTATTGATTGTCACTTACTCTCTGCTTGTGTGGCTGCAGAAACTGAACTGCCGGACAGTGATTAAAAGAGCCTCTGGTGCCAAAATACAGAGTATTTATCATGTTCTATGGCTCACTGTCAGCATGCTGCTGAAGCTCTTCAGGGCTTTAACTAGGCCTCACAGGAGCGCTCAGTAACAGCCTTAACAGTCAAGGAGCAAAGCAATGCAGGGTTCAACATGCAAAACTAAAAATACAACAATGTCATCAGACAGTAGTCTTCAACTGGATTATTCTCACTTTTTACTTATTTTAAGACAATTTGTTGAGAATTTTAGGTTGTGGACAATAAAAAGCAGAACTACTTTTAAATTACTAGCTTATTTGAGCAGATTGTGCTTTAATTTCATCTTTAACCTAAAGCAAAATTAGATCTCAAATTGTAAATTAAATACTGGATCAAGTCATCTTGACAGGTTACAACATTTGTCATTATTCATGATTTCTTCAGCATTATAAAATGTAAAAACATGCATGTTGGTGCAATTTTACTGATTGTAGAATAGTCTGAAAATTATTCAAGAATAACTGGGATGTATTGCTGCTGTCAGACAGAAACCTGGTATCTCCTCGTATCTGTTTAACATTTCAGAACATGGAGGAAAACCTCTGATTGTGTTGACTGACTCATTCATCCAGTTATTTGCAGGACTTTACGATATCAGTCATTTCCTCAGACTGCAGGTTTCACAATGCATTTTTAAAATACTCAGTCCGTTAACCTTTCTGTATTTTATCAAATTACAACAAAAACCTGATGTATGAAAATAATTCATTAACAATTTTGGGTCAATTATATGTGATCTGGAGAAGTGGTGGAATTCTGATTATGTTTTTGAATTCATGTTATTCATTTCTTCTGATATTTGTCTTCTTTACAATATTTGCTGTTTATTTTTGCATTATTTATTTGGCTTGTTTTATAACATAACTGTGAAATGGCCCTGCATACACAATAAAATGTACTACTACTACCATTTTGAGGGGTTTTATGTGGCAGAGAAACGTGAACGTTGTGGCAAACATTCAGATTCATCCCTTTTACAGCCCTAAATAATCCAGATCAACCAACTATAATCAGGAGACATAAGTAAATGAGCTTATATGGGGTGAAAACAAGGTGCTGTAAGTAATGAAAACATTAAGTATAAAGATAGGCAACCCAACATTATTTCTCTATCCTTAATGTCTCATTGTAAAAACTCCTTTAGTGTTATTTCAGTTGTTAAGTGCGATTCCACACACGGCCGCTAGGAGACGCCTGTCGCTTTGGGGGCAGAGTAGGTTAGGAACACAGAAGAAGAATGAAACTTCCTGTTAGATGCTAATGGAAGCTCAACGTGTGTCTCATCCTTTCTACATCACACGTCAGTTAAAATGTGTTTGGATGCATAAATATTGGAGCTGAAGAGATTTTTTAATCAACTAGTGAGTCACGTTATGCAGTTTGTGATTAGTATTGCGTAGAAAACGCCATACTTCTGAAGGCTAATTAATGCTGATGCTAGCAGCCTGTGTGTTGAGCTAGCTGAGGAACAGCTGAAAGTGCTGAATTTACTTTGAACTTGTTGTATTTTGCACTTTTTGAAAAGGTTCTCACTCAAAAGACATTATTTTGGTGTCTTTATTTGTAAAATGGACATTAAAAGTTACTGCAAAAAGCAGAGAAACGTAATGCCTGTCTATGTGTGAAGCTTAGTAAAGAGACACAGCATTAAAGGGACATTACACATTTTTCAGTTTAGTAGTTGTTTTTTTTTCTGTAAGAGATAAAATACTAACATTCTGTGAAAACAACGGATACAGGTAAACACTAAAATGCTTAAGTACTAAAGTATATCTTATTTATGCAGAATAAAAGTCGTAAAAGCTACTTACTTAGTTAAAAGCATTCCTATTTTTATAGCTACAATACAACAGGTTTGATAAAAAAGGAGAAATTGTTTGAGTTAAAGCACTAATAAAAAAACTAATATGGTTTAGAGAAATAAAAGCTATGTGTGAACAGGTTTTGTCATTTGATAAAATTTATAAAGTTAAGTGGAGGATGTTTAAAGAACAATCGTTTGGTTTAAAGGGATATTATAGCCATTTCTGATGCACTGAATCTAAGGGCCATTGCAGCTACTCAGTGACACCTGAAGTATTTGATATGACGTACATAGAGTATGTTCAATATGCAGAAGAAGAATGAATCTTCTAATGGAGGCTAAATGTGTGTGTTTCATCTTTCCTGTATCGCAGCATCACATTTGAGAAAACCAAATCAGTCCATCCAGGGTTGCCGGGTAACATCTGCAGTTTACGGCCCCAGAGGTTTGATACAAAATATTCAGCAAACGTCAAGAATAACAGGAAATAGAACCGAAACAGGAGGGAGATTCTACTGGACTTTAGTTTGGATTATTACCTAAAGACTCTGAGTACATATCATACTTTTTTATATTTTTATTAAAAAGTGGAACTTTGTGTAGGTCTGTTACATAAAAGGATGTTTGTAAAATAGAGCAAGAAACCACAAACCTGGTAGAAATAATTTCATACCTGACAAACATACAGTCTTGATGATCTTTAAAAGTGAACCATAAATTCTCAAAGAATAAAAGAACAAATAACATATATGAATTATCGTTTGTTCTATTTAAGCTGTGGATTGCATTGATTTTGTAACATTAACACATCTCTGCTTCATGGCCAGATCTCTTCCATCCAGATTTCTGCTGTTCGGTGATTAGATTTGTTCAGCAGCGTCAATATTTCATCTTCTTTAGTGGATCTGTATGTGAGAATATTGCCTTGGTCCTGAAACATCTTTTTATTAAAACCATGATGTTTTTTCTCGCTGAAACTAATCCCACTATAATGAACAATGATGTCAACCGAACCTTGAAGCTCCTGAAGAGTCGGGCTGATTCCTCTGCAGCGCGGTGAGTCACTCTGACCAAACTAATACGGTGAACGCCACAGGTGTGTGGAGGCGATTAGACAAACTTTGTACGTTTGTGATGCTGAAGGGCTTTTCTTTGTCACAGTGCAGCATATATCTGACCTGGCAGAATAAACAGAACCTCAGGGAATGTGACTCACAATCACCGCTGCAGAAAAGAACAAAGAAAGATATGCCTCTGCTGCGCCGCTCCTGTAATTGTTTCTGCCATCCTGAGCTGACGCTCTGACCAGAGTGAATCATCTTATTCATGACTGATGTGAGGCCTGAAGACTAAGTCGTGTGGATAGCTTCTAATAAACATGCTGCACTCCCTAAAAACCCCAAATTCTGGTGGTTGGAAGAGAGCTTTGAAGTTGGAGTTCATCATCGCTTCACGCCTCCTCTTGTTCTGCTGTGTTCTTATTAGGAAGCAGAGCAGACTTCAGGCACATTTAACATTTCTCTGCGTGAAACAAAGGAAAAGATCAAAATCTCTTCTGGATGTGTGTGTTCGTGCTTTAATCCTAGTGTTGCTGTGATGCCTTGTTAGCAAGAATACAGAGTTTCCAAACTGTGTCAGTTTTCTGCTTGTCAGGTCTCTGACCCAGAAAGGAGAGAGGGAAGTTTCTGGGTCAGGAGTTTTTCCCACCTCAGCCACACACACACACACACACACCCACACACACGCCGACAGGAGACTGCATTTGACTGGCAGCTAAAGCGAGAAGGTCAGTTTAAGAGTGGATGAAATATTCATGTGTCTGAGGATCTGGACAGGTTCTGTTGCCGCCTGCGCTCATTCGTCTCAGTCAGGCCGGTCGGACCCTGAGGAACTCCACGCCTCGCCGTGGGCCGGACGCGCTGGGCGGGGCTGGCAGCTGGACTCCTCTCTCGTGTCCTGCTGTAATACTTTGTGTCAGGCTGCGGGCCACCTGAGCCAGAAAACAACCCTTGATTGATTCTTCCTCCCAGCTGCTGTTCTGGCTGAGTTCTGGTCGTCGTCAGCCACTGGGACGGCGCCGCTGAAGATCTCTGCTTTATCTCTGCTTCACTTAGTGTGTTTCATTATTAATAAGGGGATGGATATTAAACAGATGTGTCTTTAATAAAGATGATACCAGAAGTAAACCTTGTTCCTCAAAGTGCTGCTTGGTTATTCATGTTCCTGTCATAAGTTCACAACCTCTCATTAAAAAATGTCATATTTTTTTAATGATATTAATGATTTATTTGAATGGTTCGGTTTTCATTTCGAAATAATTATACAACATAAATTTGCTGTCAGCTTAAATAATGTTAATGTTGCTCCATTAACCGTCAGGAAGCTCCTGTGATGATCAGGAGTCTTTGTGTTTCAGGTCACTACGTTTTTTTTTTAGGTTGTTTTTTCCCCCTCAGCCTCCAGTGCAGATTAATTTGACTTATTTTAGGGAAAACCAAGCATTCACTTTAGTAAGAACATTTTGTGCTTTGATAGATTTTCAGTTTTGTCCCCTTTCAGTTTCCATTTCACAGCAGTTTTAAGTCCATTAGTTTCCTTCCTCTTGTACTTCAAAGCTTCTGGTTCTCTGAGTTTTGTTTTATTTTTCCTATTTGTGTCTCGGCGTTAGATGTTGCTCATTTGAATCATTTTCTGTTTCAACTCCTCTTATTTGTCTCACTGCAGAAGTCGTGATAGTTTCACTCAAACAGTTGATTAGTTCCCAACAGATGTGGATTTTGAGCATGTTGTATGCTTCTTTGACCTGGTTGGGTTTTGGACCTCAGGTCATTCCAGAAGTGCAAAACCTGCTGACACGAAGAAACATGACGGTTTACTAGATTTAAAACTTGCCACTGTGAACGATGTTGGCCACCGCTAAAGGAAAATAAATCTCAACAATAAGTTCCAACTTGTGTTTCCAAATTTTGTTTTTAAAAATTGTTTCATTTTTCCAGTCATGAGACCAAAATTGATTCAATTCCATCATGATTGAATGCAAGTCTCTCATTGGACTCTTTGGTCCGAAGTTTGAAACTTCTGTTCATCTGATCCTTCAAAGTAAAGGCAAGAAATGCAAAACGAGAGAGGCAGGAGAGCAGGAAGAGAGAGAGGCGTGACGTTCCTCTCCAGTCTCCCTTCAGTCCCTCTCAGTTTCATCCAACACCTGAACAGATTCCCAGATTTCCTGATATTCCACACTCCACCCCACAGAAGCAGGTCAAGGAGCTGGCAGCCAGTGACAGAGTCGCACTAAAGCCAACCGCAGAGGAGACCGAGGCTGAAGGGAGGACTGCTGCTTCAGGCGGCCGAACGGCGATGGAGACGCGCGGCGTGCGTGATTAGGAAGCGCCGCTTCTGGGAGGACTGGTTCCACGGATTACAAAAGTGAAGAACCCGCAGCGCTGACTGGGACTGCCTCTGTTCGCTTCACTTAACGGATTCATTTTCGTTCCTCCTCAAAAACCATGAATGTTTCGCCCACAGAGCGGAGGAAAGACATGCGGCAGCTGGCTCTGGAGGTCGGGATCCGAGTTCTGCTCTTCGGAGTTTTTGTGTGAGTAAAAGCCTCGAGCAGCCGAGTTTCCTGTTCTCACAAACTAAAGAAAAGAAACAAACAGAATGTGAGTTTTACCGCGGACCTGATTTAATAGATTTTCTGTGTAATTTTAACCCTGACATTCAGATCCATCAGCCACACGGAGGGTTTTTGGGTCTTTGTTCAGCAGTTCAGCACCGTGGACGGATCCGGCGCCGCAGCAGCGGGCGGCGCGTTAACAGGTTGCACCAAAAAAAACCAAAAAAAACAGTGTTTTATTCTCTGACATGGACAGATCTGATGGCATTTATATTAAAAAATAATTTAATAGTTTTTTATTTTGTTGGCAGGAGGTTAGAGCGGTTCATAACTTCTCTCGACAAGTAGAAACGCGATGATGCCGTGAATGTAGGATTCATGTCAGAGAGGTGCAACCTTTGAAAATAATTAATCAGTACATTTTTATTGCCTGGAGGAATCTGGTCCGTTTTTATCAGGTTTGTTTTCCGGGTTTCTTTTTTTAATCTTAAATTTGTTTCAGTTCAATTCAACTCAGTTCAGTTCATTAGCTTTGATTTTATTTAAAAATGCTAGTTTCACTATGAATGTACTCTCAAGTTGAAACTCAAATCCAGACATATATAAGTCTGACGAAATAAATCCAGTGGAACTCATTCATATCAAGACATTCAGTAGCAAACAGAAGATGTTTTTCTTGCCTTACAAACTGATAGCACACAATGTAAAACATTTGAAACCAATAAATTAAAGACTAATATGAAGCGTAATTCATAAAGTGCTGTAGTTTACAGTGCAGCTGTCAGTAAACCAGAAATGTGTCCAGGTTTCTGCTTTCATCTGATTGTGCAGGTTGACGGATCGAAGGACAGGAGCGTCTTCACACCTGGTTTTTTTTTCTTCATTGAAACACCTGAACGCGTCTCCCAGGAGACAAACGTCGATATTTCCTGATGTTTGGGATGCTGGGCCGTTTTAGGACTCGGTCTAATTGAAACTATACTCCACAGATACCAACCTGGAGAAAACGTGCTGTCCTGCAAAGTCACTTGTTTCTAAACAGTTCTAGACTTGGGATGGTCAACCCAATCACCCCAAATGACCTTGGTCTTCTTCACAGATATATCCTTTGTTAATCTTTGGTGCAAATAAAAAGATAACCACATGTTAGAGGTGCTGCCTTGCAGCAAGGAGGTCATGGGTTCTAATCCCAGTCAGTCTGGATGTCATCCCTGTGCATCCAGTTATTGTCTGTAGGGAATATGGCTTCCCTCTTGGTCCAGAAACTCTCATACTGTCTGCTGTGCATTCAACCTGGGTGTGAGTGAGCATTAGCATAGTTACTCTTTTCCTTTACTTGCTCCTTCATGGACTTGCAATTTGTCCTCAGTACCTCCCTCCCGTTTATCGATGCCTGGAGACAGCCAGCAGCTCCTCTGCTATGATTAGAGAAAAGGATGGCAGTGGGTGAAAAGTCATTTGTCTAAGGAAACCAATAACTTTACAGCAAGCTCACTTCCTGATTAAGCATGTGGAGACAGTAGAGAGAAATGCCTCTCAGAAGACAGATGAAGCAGAAGCACTTTTTTTTATTTGTCAGGAAAAAAAATTGTTCAAAGTTGCAGAATGTAGCTGCTCTGCCTGCATTGCTCTTGTACATAATCATTAATATTCAGCATTAGCTAATATTAATGATTATTGTACTGTCAGTGTTAAGCAGCCCAGATGAGTTTCCTGGTGAACATTCAGAGTGTGAAACAGAATCAGGTCCAGATCAACGGATGCTTCTGGGTTTAGCTTTTCGTTTGTGCGTCTGAGACGGTGAGATTTACAATTATTGGAGCTTTTCTTTGTTTTATGGATCAGTACTCAGGGTCACATGAAAAGTAATTTTTCACTGGCTCCGTCATAAACACAGAGCTGCATCCTGCCACAAAAGCTCCAGTCACGACGACCTTGATCAGAGTAACCAAGAGATTTGATTTTCTTTTTGTCCTGAGAAAGCAAACGCAGGCTTATCTGCTTTGACATTTTATACAACTATGCCACATAAAAGATATCTGGCACGTTTTTCTTTGTATTTACTGTCTTTAATTAATGCCTTTGCGACAGACTGGCGACCTGTCCAGGTGACCCCGCCTCTCGCCCAGAACGTTGGCTGGAGAGAGACACCAGCACCTCCCGACCCCACTAAGGGACAAGGGTGTTAGAAAATGGATGGATGGATGGAATTTATGCCTTTTGGAGATTTTTTTTGGCCAGCGGCGAAAGAAGCTGGATCCTCTCGGATGCGAGGCTGACGCTGTGTGGATGTGAGAAGTGGCAGACTGCATTCTTGACTCTCATCAAAAACCGTTGTACTGCAGGATAATTGGGGTCGGCTGGTGTCGTTTTCTTCAGAACAGTTAAAAGCTCAGGATTTAAGACCCGCAGCTGCCATGTAGTTCATCGTAGTTTGATGTCAAAGAGGCAAAACTACTGAGAAGCTTCATGTTTTTTCTGCACCTTGAAAAAATATTTATGGTCTTTGTCCACTTTGATCTGACACGGATCCCTAACTGGATTTAGGCTGTTACTTTGACTAAACCATTCATGCATATGAATTTGTTTGGGCTCTATGTTTAAGTCACCGAAAGACAAAGTTTTAACCCGGTCTCAGGTGTAGACATGAAAATGTGCCTTAATGTGAACATCTTTTCATTTTTCACCTTTTAGCCACATTTTATTTAGACAGGAATATTTTTACGTGAGGCTTGAGACAAACTGCAGACTTGACTTCTTGTGGATTTATTTTAGCAAAAACTTTCTTCCTCTCTCTCCAGCTTTGTGGAGTGCAGGACTTCTAATAACATTTAACCAAATTATTTCACCTGTGTAGATCAATTAAGCCCCTTCTGAAAAATGTCTTTTTTTCAAATGTTACCTCCTGCAGCTTTATAATTTAGGTTTTTATTCAGTTTATTAGTTTGTCACATAAATTGAAAAAAATAAAATGAAGTTTCTGGTTGTAAAATGAAAAATGTAAAAGATTCAGAGACCATGGTTACATTTGTGTGTCTCTGCAGCTTCATTGGTTTTTATCTCCAATGGGATTTTAATTTCAGTGTGTGACGTATGCGCTTACTTCCCTTACATATCGCTCCAATGTGTGAACATTTACCAAAGCATGCTTGAAATTGAATAACTTCTCTTCTGGTTTAGGAGATCATCTTTTATTCAGAGATCACTCTTGCAAGTTGCTGTAATTTTCTCAGTGCCTGGTTTTGATTAAACAGAGCAGGATCTTAACAGATACTTTTCTGCTTTCTTAGCTCTGCTCAGATACAAAAAGCACAAGAAGAGAGTCAATGTTTTATTTCCTTTAGCAACAGTTAGCTTATGTTTAAAAGAGAGCCACTGTTCTTACTTTGAAAAGCAGCTGGCGCGTTTTCCGACATTAAGTCCGGTGTAGTTTGTGGCATCGGGTCAACCAGGAACACATCAGACTGGAGCTGGACGCTCAGGAAGTCCTGGATCTGTAGCATTTAAATCAAAATGAAAACAGATCTTTGACATTTAACAACGTCAAAAGCAAAGAAAAAAAGGATTGTGAGTTTGATGCAAGACAAAATGAAAAAATCTCTTCTTGGCTGGAGATCATTCTACTTCTGTTGGTGTTTGTGGAAATGAGATCATCTATTCAGAGCTGTGTTGTTTTTTTCACTTGTTTCTCACAGGTACATATTTTCACTATGTAGCCATTTAAGCTAATTTCATATAAAATCACTGACAAATATAGAAGAATGCTATTATCACAGTAATCAGCAGGTTGTTTTGGTCTAAGAGCGGATTCAGAGAAAATAGACCCTATAATCGCTCTGAGGACTCTGTTGTGTTTCTAAAAGCTTCTTGATTGACTGACTGGCTGGAAGAAACAAACTGTTCCTCTACGTAACGTACAAAGCAACACAGAATTCATGTTGTGCCAACAGAACAGCTTTGATTGTTTTATTTTAAAGAATGACGGTGGTAAAGAAAAGAATTTTTTGCTTGCATGTACTGCATGTGAAATGTGATAAGATTATTCATAAGAGTGATGATTACCTCTGTGCAGATTAAGGTTATTAGCAGGTAAAATGAGTTTAGTGAGGTTTATTTCTGTGCATGTGATGCTGTGATGAACATTCGCAGCAGCTCTCGGTCCAATGCGATGGCAAACCTTTGTTCAGACACGTCAGTGTCAGTCTTTGGACTGAGAGCATTGTTGGTTTAAATAAAGGGGAGGATGAGATTAGCTGAGCTGCTGCAGTGTCATCAGAGCTTTGTCCTTAATAAAACTAAAGAAAACTGCTAATAAGGGAGGATGCCACGTCATCAGGGCTTGATGATAAATATGATTTTTGGAGGGAGTACTGGCACTCTGAAAGAGTCTGATCATCCATCCTGGAGATGGGATTTCTGGCTCTTTGAAGTGAGTCGGATGTTATAGATCTGTTTATTCCACTCACACTAACTCATTTTTATATTTATTTCTGTTTTTATACGAAACCAGCCTGGTGTGACTCATTTAATCAGGAGAATAATTAGTGGGAGGAATAATAGGGTAATACTCGGGTTAGAATCATTCAGACATAAATTTCCCCAGTTTGAATTCATCTAGAATATTGATCATGATTTAAATGAATATGTGTGGACTACTGTCTACTGTCTGCTCTGCATTCATGCAGCAATCACTAGCTGCATTTTAATTGATCTTAAAACTGTGCAAATTAAAATTACAAAATAAATTAGCTTAATGAAAACAAAGCAATTTTAAAAACACTCATTTTTTTTGCTAATATTTTTCAGCTGTAAGATTTACACACATTTGCAATGGAAACAGCTTCTGTCAGCAGGAAAGTGCATCCAGATCCCACCTGATTTCCGTTGGTTCAGTTGGTTCATTTTGTGTTTTAACCCACCAGAGACTCACCTGACATGCAGTGTGCCCAGCTGCCTGCCTCAGGCCTCGCTGTGCCGCTGCTCATGTGACGGCAGCATGGACCCCTCAGATAAACCGCTGATATTTGCATATCAAGGAAGCGCAGCATGAAAACCCTGCTGGACTCCAGCAAAGCAGAGGATGAGTTTGTGTTTGCATCTCTCAGAAATACTTCAGCAGCATGGATACAGACTCTAGTATACATGCAAAGAAGTAAGAAAAAAAGAAATTGCTGCCCCTCCTGCCACGCCCACTCTCATTAACACCTTCAGTTTAATTCATGTCTGAATGGTTGGATTCAATTCTTTAAATCTTTCCTTGTGGTTTTACCCACATAGTTTTTTTTTTTTTTTTTACAAAAAAGGTTATTAAGTTGATGCCAACTAAATTAATCCATATTTTTCTGACATGTGGTGGTACTTAATAATTCCAGCATTACATAATGCACCATATGTCAATCTAATAAACTATGTCAATCTAAGAAAAATATTGCCTCCACAAAAACTTGAGCTTTAAAAAAGTTTTTTCCCCACACAAGTTCAACATCACCACAGTGCCAGAAATCTGTAGTCATTATTATTACAGCAAACGTCTCATCTGCAGCTAGATTAAAATCAATGAAGCTCATATTGCTTTATTTGCTCTTCGTTGCAGAAGTAACTGTGATTAGAAGTGAATTTGCTATACATGCACAAGCGGCTATCTGCTGCATATTTGCGCTCCTTGCAGTCTCCATTACAGCCTGTGTTACACAGCTTCATAATTAAACCCCACTCTTTGCTGTGCCAGAGGAATTTTAATGTGAAGTAAAGAATTGTCCCTCGGTAAGCAGCAGCATCTCACACAGCTGGAGCCATGAAACACAAAGAAACAGAAACACGCAGGCGGTGGGACGGTCTTCCAGAGGTGTCCAAAATGAATTTCCATAAAAAGAAAAACTCAATTCAGGACGGTAAAAGTTCAGTGTGTGATGAAGTGATTGTTCAGGGACTGGAGAACGGAGACTGATGGCTGAATCATTGCCAGGGGTTTCAGACCCAGAATGCTGAGAAAAGTTTCACTCATGTCCCTTTAGTCTGAATCAGCACCAGGAGTGAGTCTGCTGTTTCCTGTGAAAAAGACAATCATTGTTGTCTGTATAGTTAGATTTTCTAAAGCATCAGGCCAGCTGAAATCCAATCAAAACAAGCAAGAGAAAAATACATCAAGATGAGCATTTACAACAGAAAATGATGTAAAATACGAGGAATTTACTGAAGAAAATACATTTCTGTCAGTGGTTCATGTTAAAGTTCACCCTTGGCTGTGATGCTCTGTTTGAATGAGGAATCTGAGCAACATTTAGAACTTTGCTCCACAGCCAGTTTGATGCTGTCACCAATCTGACCTCGAGTTCCTCAAAAATATCTGTAGTCATTGTGATCTAATGTCAAAAAGTTAAATTTTTAAAACTGGAAATGTTTGTAAATTTTGAAGCAGGGGATTTTATTTGCTGGAGTGTAGCAGGTTTAAGCTTCTGTTGTCTAAAAGTTGTTCTTAAAAAAAACGTAACTTATTTTATCTGACGGTGACAATTTGGACCCAGTTTGTTAGTCCAACAAGAAAACGATCCCAAACACTTTAAAATGTTTTTGGATACTGTTCAGCTTTGAGCTCGACTCTGTTGAAACTTCATTGATTATGCTTAAAGGTGAGGTCTGTGTCAGGGAACCACACAATTTAAATGAACTATATGAACAACATGTTCCACAGCAAGTTGCCTACAAAATGCTCCGGGCAACTTGCCGTGTAACAATTACTCAAATATTAGAGGTGTAGCTGATTGGATTGTATACGTTTTTTCCTTTAAAATCCCCCTTGGTGACAAAGTTTCATAAATTGAATTTAATTAAATTCACCCACTGAATGGAGCTACTGAATAACCAAACTGTTTGAAAACATTCTAATTTATTTCTGGACCTGGTCATTCTGAATCCTCCAGAACAATGACATGATGTGTGGAAGGCAGGAGCATCAGATGATGCCTGTGGAGGAAAGATTAGCAGAAGGAACAAGCAGAGCTTCTTCTGGCAGGAGGAATATGTGACTGAAAGCAGTGAGCAGGGATTCCCCGCAGATCAGTCTGTCTCCGCTCTGATGCTGTGGCATTTCAATCCTCACTATCGTTTGATCGGCTCATTACGGCTTACTGTCCTTGCAGTCATTTATCCAACCTCATCCTCTCTTTATTGCTTCATATGCATTACATTACACAGCCGCTCTCTGTGGGCTTTCTTAAAGAAACTTAGCTGTTATCCTAATGCATACATTTATAATGTAATAAAACAGAATGCCTTCAGTGCCATTGCATGTTGTACTACCCAATAAGGAGGCAACATGCTTTTATACTTGCAGACAGTGAACCTCCACTATGTAGGGTTAGACATGAAAATGCTTGAGATCCTCTTTAAAAGGCCTTATAAGTTTCTATGTTAATAGTTCAAACACAAATGTATTTTAAAATGAATCAACACACACAGTTAGCATTACCTTAGAAGCTAACGTATGCAATACAATGTTCCTTATTTCAGCCAATCAGTGCTAAAAGGGAAAAAAATGGCTGCTTCCTGTCATCATTGCACTTAAAATATATAGTTATGCTTTATAAAAACCTTCTGAAAATAATTTGAAGTAGCAATATTCCAAACCACGAATATGTTGGGTAGTGATGTATTTAAATTTTTTGGAGCCCTTAATAAAGACATGTACATGAAAAACCTTTTAATAAATTCATCTCTAATAGACATTACATAATTTAACACAGAAAGGTTTTTAAAAAACAAACAAAAATGTTTGGATGCATGTTTTATCATTGATATGTCATGTTCACAAATAACAGTTTGTGAGAAAAACAATGAAACGCATCTATATCTATATATCTATGCATATATCTATACTAGGTAAAAAAGAAAGTTAAAATAGGTTAAAATAGATCCATTCCACATGACAGTGAAATCAGTCATTATAATGTAGAGATTATTTATTTTGAAGAATATGGTCTGACTCAGCTCAGAAGAAAATCTGTGTGGGTGTGTGTGTGTGTGTGTAAGGGGGGTTATAGAGAGAGTTGCTGCTTTTTCTGCAGTTTTAGAGTAAACAACCGTTGAAGGGCTCAGAAGCTCAGCAGTGAAAGGAAAGAGAATAAGACTGAAAGGACTAAATATATGAAACAGGAAATGGTTTTTAAAGAAAACAATCTGTCAGATCAAAGGACGCTGTCAGCATGTTCTCAAAAATAAGTAATTCAGACAACGCTGCTTTGAGTTAGAAACAAACAAAAAAAAAGAGAGAAATATTAGATTTCACTTCAAAACAGAAAATAATGCAATCCTGTTCTAAAAATCAAACTGACCACAAAACGATTCATTATTCATAGGCTGGACATTTTCACGTGTTAGTTAGAAACATGGAAATATAATTCAGAGGCAGAAAATGCCCACACACACACACACACACACACACGCACACACGCACCCCCACACGCAGCCACGTCTCTGATAATCAACCTGTATTGGTTATTGGTCTCAGCCTGAGGTATTTCCTGAGATTTATTCCATTACTGCCATTTGGAGCTTCCCACCGATGAGGGGTTGAGGAAATGAATGAGACTCTGCAGAACACACACACACACACACACACCTAGAACGTTGTCAGCCTCCTCTAAATATATAGCACGCAGGTCCTTGTCCCAGAGGAAAAGCCTTCATCTTCCTCCCTGAGTCCCTCGGGGGCCCGGGTTCTGCTGTCAGACCGCTCCATGGCGGTTCCTCTGAAGTCGGTGTACCGCAGGGTGAGAGCTCACCGCCTGACACTACAAGGTGAACTCAGCAAATATTATCGCTAAAGGCAGAAGGGTTTCATAGTGGCACCGGTCGCTGCTCAGGTAGCCTGTTTCCTGCCTGGTGTCCTCGCCGACCTTTTCCGATTTTAATGGAAGTGATTTGTAGAGCTTGACCTCCGACACTCTGCTCTTTAATATCACACAGGTGTGCTTTCCATAACACTAATTACAGAACTGTGATTAGAGCTCATCTGGAAGACGCACTGCTTGATTGAATTGTCCTTGACTGCAGCATGTAAGAGAAGCTCACCGCTTCCGCTGCTCTCATTGGCTAAGCGCAGGCAGCGTTCCACTTTCCACCAGCTGACCAGAGACTCAACACGTTTGACACGATGAAGAACTTTTGTCATTTTGACTTTTCACAGCAGGAAACTTACTAATCAGCCTGATGATGGATCTGCTGATTTTTACACACGAAGCAGACAATCAGCACGTACAGATGCTAATCAGAACTGACACTTTGTTAAAAATCCATCCGTACGTCCATTAAATAATAATTTAAAATAGCCATTTGATGTAACAAAGGTTTAGTTCATAAGTTGGGATGTTTCAGGCTTTTAAACAGGAAATGTTTATTTTCTTTCTATGAGATCCTGAAGCAGATACAACATTTCTGGATGTGCTATAAGTTTACATATTTACCCTGTTAGATTTCAAATCATGCTCCCTTCAGAGGACAAGAGAAGTCGCACACTGACATCACTTAACTAAAGTGTAAATTGAAGAAAATGTTAGAAAGGGGAGTGTTCACTTTCAGATGCTTAAGTAGCTCTTAAGAGAAAATCTGAGAGTAGCTTCATTTAAACATAGATGTAATTTCTCACTGTGGATCAGATGTTTGACAGGACAGAGTCTCAGCTCAGTCCTGTCACCGCACTGAGAGGCTGGAAGAGCCAACAGCTTCAGATGTGGCACAGTTTACTGTATGAAGTCTGAAATCTAATAGGATGTTGTGGTCCTGTTGCAAAGCAATTACTGCAAATGATGTGAAAGATATATGTGTTTTCTGGGTGACCAAGTGCTAATTAGGGGTCAAATCCTCCTCTCCCACTGCAAGTCGTGCTGTGTATACAGTGGATTCATGGCCAATAGCTAAAATGTAAAATTACTAGAGTTCCTTGCTATTAAACTGCTAACAGCTGTCTACTTTAATAGTTCAACCACCAGAAATACCTGAACAAGCATTAATGCGCAGAAGCTAACATCCACCATCTTTCTTTTCTCTGCCAATCAGCAGCAAGGAAATTGAATAGCCCTGCTGGATTGTATTTCAGCTGCTTTACGAAGGAAATCAGTGTTAACTGTAACCTCCAGCAGCTGATCTTAGTAAGAGGAAGACAATGGATGAACAGAAACATAATATAATGATTGCTTTTAGTCCTATTGCAAAGCAGACAAAATGACTCAATTGTAGGCAGCACAAATGATGAATCTAATCCTTCTCTTTAGAATATCTTGTATTACTTTCCTTTATTAGTGGATAGAAGTCCAATTATACCTGCAATTAAGTGACCTGCAGATAATTAACCCCAGAGTCAGCCCGAGGAAGAGGTGAATCAGAGAAACTATCAGAAAACTGATAGTTTCTCTGAACTATAAGAGGCTTTTAGACCAACCTTTATAAACTCTCCAAAGCTCATTAATCAGGGGAAGGAGTTGGGTTTAAGTTGATTTTATTGTAATTGTTAGAGACCAGACAGAAACTTGAGGTGAGAACCAGATACACAGAAAGGATGTTTCCCCACTTCTGCTGAGTGTCACTCAGTGTGGGTGGAGTTCGCCCACAGGAACAGAAAAGGTTCCCGTCAAAAGTTGTATGAACATCTGCTTTCTCGCAGTTACCTAGTGAAGTAAAGAGAATAATGAGAAAGTGGGTTTGGGTGTGTATGGTGGTGCACAGTGGTGTGTGTTTGTGTGTGGTGAAATATGGTTCATAGCAGCAAAGAAACATATAGAATTGGACTTACCCTTCAACCTGACTGCCGGGTCAAATTGACCCAAAAAGTCGACGCAGGGGGGTTGCAAATGTGTAGAATGAATTAATTTTCAATTTATATGTAAAATGCAAGACAAATAGAAAAAGTTTCATGCAAAAAAATACTTCCAAATATTTAAAAAAATGTTTTAAACTTTGACTCACAACGTAACAGGAGGGTTAAAACATGGTCTTCATTCACAGCGAAGAGACAAGAAAACAGGATCTATCCCACAATTCCTGTATGAACTCAAAATGTATTGTTCAGTCATGCAAGCAGATGTTGAAATCAAAACTAGAAAAGGCAATTTTATTTCTTTACACGTGACAGCAGGCTTTGAAAGTACAAACCTTGAGACAATGAAGAAGATGGTTTTTTTTTTCAGTGGTGGAGAAAAAGTTGGAATGATGATAAAAATCTGCACTGAGTGGCAGAAAACAAAAAAAGAAACCCAGAAGGAAAAAATCTAATGAATTCAAGCCTGAGGCAGGAAGAGTGAGAGTTACTGTGAGAAAGCGTTCAGCAGAACATCAACAGCTGTGTGTGAAGTGATTACAGATCCGTAAAAGTCCAGATTTGTTGTTCTTAAATGCAAATTTACAGAGAGAGGAAAAAGCCTGGCTGCTTGTGTTGTAAACTCCAGGTTGTGATGCTGCTGTGAAGCGGCTTTAATGCTCGGCGGATGTTCTGAGGGGATCTGTGCGTCACTTTGAATCAGAACTGAAATCTGTCTCTGTTTGCTGTCAGCTTTGACGTCTGCCAGGAGGAACAAGGAGAGCGAGTGCAGTGATAACAGCCTCCTGCCCCAGCTGGGCCCAATCTATGGCAGCCAATAACGTTTCTGTCTTTAATTCTTTCAATCTTTTCTTCCTCCATTGATTTTCCTGTTGCACTTAACATTTCTGATGTCAGCTCATGTGAACATAATGAGAAAAAGCCCAATTTATAAGCATTTGTTAGCCAATAAATTGAAAACACACCTTTTAATCTGAGCTGATTTAGTCATTAAGGGAAAAAGGTTTTGTAAAGAGGAATAGTCAAAGAAAAGTCCAACCTTGTAAAATGTCTAGTTGTATTTTTGCAAAATTGAGTTTTTACCGACTCTTAACAAGAGCACCACTTAACTATCTTAAAAACAAATTACTATTGATATGCTTCTTCCACACCTAATGTTCTCACATTGAGGAAACATTTTAAATATTGAGATTAATGTCTCTAAATATAAAAACTTTACTGGGGTGCCAATAAAGGCAGCAGGTTCTTTTGGCGCTTTCTGCCGACATTGTTCTCCGTTTGTCTAAACTGAGCACATATTTCTGAACCTCACTGCGACTTCAGATGCCAGTGAATTAATTACCTCATATGCCTGAGATTGTTTATGAGTTTCTATAAACAGCAGCCTTAAAGTAATGTTCTTAATTAAAACTGCTCAGCTTTAATTAAGTTTAACCAAGCTTTATGGCATGGAGCAGAAACAATCCTCTTATGTTCAATGCGAACAAAACAAAGGAGATTGTAGATTTTAAGAGGCACTGAAGTAAAGGAGGCGGCGGAGAAACAGTCCAGAGGACAGAGAAGACTTTAGTGTTTGCAGCAAGATGCTGCAGATCTTCTATAAATCTGTAGAGTTGTAAGAATCAGTGGGGGAAGCAGCTTAAAAAACTCAGTAAGCTGAGAAACAGACGGCTGCTGTTCTGACTCTGCTCCAGCATGCTCTGGAGATCATTAAAAAAATATATTCATCAAATAAAGACTATTATAAACAATGAGTTTCTTCTTCCTGAGACTGTTATACAGCAACACAATGTCTTCAGACAGAGGCTCCTTCAGAGCCGCTGTAATACAGACTGCTACAGGAGACGCTTCCAACCGCATCTAAATAACTCTGAAGAAACTTTGATGATAAATTACATTTAGTCTCCATTTGAGACTAAAAGTATTTTTGAGTTGGGCTGAAATTAATGCTTAGTCATGCATTGGTGTGGCCTAGTCAAAGTTCAGTGCTAAATCACTGTAAGAATCTGAGGAGGAAGTTGAAAGCCAATATCTGCAGAAGCTCTTCATCCAATATGAGCTTTGACTACACCAAATATAAAATTGGGGAAAAATTATTATATTCTAATAGCACTTAAACTTTTATCTCATTTTTACTGAACTTTACAGGAATGACTTTCACAGCAGCCTAATTCTCTGAAAAGAGGATTTGGAAATTTCTGAACCAGATGGACTCAATTTATTAATAAATAAAGCATTAATAATGTGTTAACAGAGCATTATGTAAACACATCTAAAACCTAATTAGAGGTGTTGGTACGGAGGTCACATCTCGTTTTCCTTCCTTCAGGAAGGTAAAAAATGTTTTAAAAGTTTTCCAAAGAAATATTAAAGCAGTAAGTATTTTTTTTCTCCTAAAAAACAGGTAACATGTACCTTGAAACAATCATCTCTGTTTTTGAATATATATTTTTTCTTGTATTATGAGAAAAATCAGAGTTCATCAAGAAACCCTGTTTATGTTCTCTGGTGTGTGACTGTGACGGCAAAACAAAGTTGGTAATTGTCATTAGGAAACAGGGGAAGCTCAACAAATCTAATGAGCTGAAACAATTGGACCTTTTAAAATCCATGCAGCTTCCCAGCATGCACATGAATATAAGCTTCGGACCTGCAGAGACCGAACTTCTGCCTCCAGGAAAAACATCTGGCTCTTTTACTTCCTGCTGCCGTTTTTCTCCCAGCATGCTCTGTTCTGAAATCCATCCCCTCCCCGTCTGCTTCAGACTGCTGCCTTACTTGACATCTGTCTCATGAAGAGACCTTTGCCCTTTCCAATATGTTAACGTCTCTGGAGCAATCTTCCTGATAAAAACTGTGCCCAGCCGTATCTCCGTCCCCGTGGAGTCTCATTATGCTGTGGGTTTTTACTGAGCTCTCTCTATCATTCAGGTAGATAGAGAAAGATTCTGCATTTCCAATTTATCCCCCATCTGGGTTTTTGAGACGAGTGAAGTAGCGTTTCCTCTTCCCTCTCCTACCCCTGCTAACCATCTTGAGAAGGGAAACCACCAGGGAGCTTGCTGAGTGTCACGCAGCATCGATGCCAGTTCCCTCCTCTGACAGGACCGATGCTCTGCATGCCCGACACGTTCAGCCGATAGCCTGACTGGAGCCGCCAACACAAACACAGACACAAAGAATATGGCTTTTACTGTTCATCCAAAACAACGAGAAGCCTCCTGGTTGGGAGTTATGTATGTATGTGTTTTTATTCACTGTGATTAATGCAGTGACGCGTTAATCAGGAAGACAGCAATGATGTTGAGTAGGTGGCATTCTGGATGAAAGTCTGCAAATCATTGAGTTTTGCTAATTGTGGAAGTCAACAGTGAGGCTAGCTACTGTTAGCAATACAATATGCTAACAATGTATTTATCCGCTCTGTGCTCAGGTTTGGTTGTATGAACCCGAAGGTAGTTTTGATGGATTTCACCAACTTGGAATTGAGAAATTGTAATAAAAATAATAAAAAGTTAGAAAAAAAAAGTTTCTGGTTTCAGACATCCAGTCGTTCACTTCCAGTCCCAGTATTTAACCCAAGACCTAACCTGAAACATCAATTACATTCATAAACCCAAATCTGTAGATTTTAAACTTTTCTGTTTAGAGTCAACTTGTTTTGTTTTTTTTTGCTCGTCAGCAACTCCCAGAAAATACAGCAGAGACCAATAAGAGAAATGTTGTTGAGCTGCAGAGGAGATTTAAGAGTCCAGTATTTTTAACACAAGCTTCCTGAAAAGTTTTCTGTTGTTTTCTGGATGTCCAGTCATTAGAAATCAGCCACTGACACCTTCTGTTCTCAGCCATGCTAACTGTCATTAGCTACGATGCACTGTTATTGTTGCTTATGAACTTTATGTATGGCTGCACAGTGGCGCAGTTGGTAGAGCTGTTGCCTTGCAGCAAGAAGGTTCTGGGTTCGATTCCCGGCCCGGGATCTTTCTGCACGGAGTTTGCATGTTCTCCCTGTGCATGGTGGGTTCTCTCCGGGTTCTCCGGCTTCCTCC
>CAEGAE010015254.1:0-23893 GCA_903067095.1 Girardinus metallicus | reverse complement strand
TCATGTTTTTGGACTGTGGGAGGAAGCCGGAGAACCCGGAGAGAACCCACCATGCACAGGGAGAACATGCAAACTCCGTGCAGAAAGACCCCGGGCCAGGAATCGAACCCAGAACCTTCTTGCTGCAATGCAACAGCTCTACCAACTGCGCCACTGTGCAGCCCATGTTTTTTTTTTTGTTTTTGTTTTTTTTTCCTGGTTTTTCATGTATCCACTTAAGATTTTTTATAAAATATAGAAATGTATTAAAAGATGCAAATAAACAAAACATTTAATTCTTTTTTAAAATAAGAACACACATTTTATTTCCTGAAAGTCAATAGCACTATTTTGTTAGTGAATGCTTGATCACTTGTAGCAAATGAAGCAAAAACATGCGACAAGCACAGCTCTTGCTGGGTTGAACATCAATACAGTGTAGAGCTGATTTCTTGATTATTTATTAATTAACCAATTCATAAATGGGTAGCAAAAGGTGCTTAATAGGAGATGTTTTTACAGTAATTTTAACCAAGAAACAAACTAATTTCTGAGTTTTTTCTACCCAAAAATATCTTTTTCTGGATAGAACAGATTTTCAGACAAAAGTGCTTTTATCATAAATGGAAAATGTATATATTTTTAGAGAGTTTTAGCCTAGCTACAGCTCTGATTATATTGTTCTTTCAACAAATGGCTTTTTTGGGCCTGTATACTCCAATTAATAATTAATTGATTACTAAATTTAGTTGACATTTATTTCAATAATTGATTCATAATGATTAATGTGATTAACTGTTTCAGCCTCACTGGAGACATACACATTCACCTTGTGTTGATCAGCCATACTACAGCTATATCAGAGATAATTTCTATCAATCAAGTTTATTTGTGTAGCACATTTCAGCAAAAAGGCAGTTCAAAGTGCTTTACATCATAAGATTAAAAAAATACAAAGTCATAGAACACAGTCAACAACTGAAGCATTACTATTTATCAAGTGTGATTACATCAAAATGTTGATTAATGTGTCATAATGTTTCAAAAGAAACTCTAAACAGGTGGGGTTTTATTCTTGATTTAAAGGCACTCAATGTCACTGCAGTTTTAAGGTTTTCCGGAAGTTTCTTCCAGATTTGTGGTGCATAGAACTTGAATGCCATTACTCCATGTTTGGTTCTGGTTCAGGATGCAGAGCAGACCACAGCCAGAAGACCTGAGAGGTCTGTAAGGTTGATAAAATAGCCGATCTTTAATGTATTGTGGTGCTAAACCATTGAGTGATTTATAAACTAACAACAGTACTTTAAAGTTTATTCTCAGAGCTACAGGGAGCCATTGGAAGGACTGGGTGATGTGCTCTATCTTCCTGGTTTTTAGTGGGAACACGTTTCTGGTCCTGCTAAAAAGCAGCAAAGAAAACAAAACAGTATTGACTGCCTGCACCAGTTCTCCGTACTGTGAAATAGTTTCTGCAAGTTGCTGGAAACATATTCTGACATGATTTCAACAGATAACTCAATCTGTTAAGTTCCCTCAGCTGCTTCAGCTGAGTCTACGTAAATATAATAACATTATATTTAGCATAACCTTGGCTATGCACTTTCTGGTGACTTTTAAAAAAGCTTGATCTCTGGATTCTTAG
This sequence comes from Girardinus metallicus, assembly GCA_903067095.1. NCBI lineage: Eukaryota > Metazoa > Chordata > Actinopteri > Cyprinodontiformes > Poeciliidae > Girardinus > Girardinus metallicus. Next base: position 22,269 of record CAEGAE010015254.1, on the reverse strand, counting down.
ACATTGCTGCAGCTTAGTACAAACAGTACTTCAATTCTTTGAGTTCGTGAAACCTCTATTAAATTTAAAGCTTGGTTATTTGTTTAACATAACAAATGTCCAGAAGTTAAAAAGTAGGAGAAAACAGAAATTCTTCCAGGTGCACAGCATCCAGGACCAGGCGGAATAATTGTCCAAACATGCAACTAAGAAATTATGAACTAAAGTCAAGAAAAAGAATTCATCAGAATTAATGCAACAGCTGCTTCAATATGCTGACACAATTTGAAAATTCAGGTAGAAGTTCAGACAGCACGTAAAAGAACATGTTTGACCACATTTAAAACTCAGAGGATGATTAATGTCATAGTCACCGTTTACTCTTGCTTTGCCACCCACAATATCCAGGCACGGAGATCCTCAGAGTGAAACTCTGGCTCAAACACATTATGCAACTCAAATTCTTCTTAATCTTTTGTCATAATCTGTCCAGTTTTCAGTTTCTTAGCACGTTGCTTAACAGCAGCTTATTAGCTCCAATCTTAAACCTCTGGTGACGTCATTGACCAAAATAATAAAACTGAATTGAAGGGTTCTTTTCCTTCAGTTTCGTCTTTTTACAAACTTTGTATTACACAAAATCCAGCATTTGAAACCCACAATTCATTGTCCAGTTTATTTTTTTCTTAGATTAACCACTGAATATCTTTAAAATTTCCCTCAGTGCTGTTGTCCATAATCGTCTGTAGAGCCCTGAGCCGTCTTCTTTCTCAGGGAGGTAAGATAAGAGATAAGATACGAGATAGAAGCAGAGTCAACTTGCGGCTGTCATGTTGACAACTAAACTAGGGAAACTAACTGTTCGAAACAAAACGAGAAAAGTGGAGAGACTACGGTTAAAAACTAAAAACGAGTAAAAGCAACAACAAGATGTTAAAAAGAAGAATTCCGAGACGACGGCAGAGGTAACCTACCAAATTCTGTGCGTTTCTACACTTGTTTTAGGGAGGAAGAGGAACTCGCTTGTGTTTTTCCTCCATTATGTTCTCTATGAAGTTATATTAAAAGAACACTACAATCTCCTTAAAAGCTAACAGCGCGTGTTAAAGAAAAAACGACTATGTTAATAAGGTCTGCCAGCTATAAAACCTTCATTATTAAACTTTTAAAACTGGTGGAAACTGCATGCTAATGGCGATGCCAGACACGCAACGCAGTTTGGCCCAGTGATTACGTTAACATTGATAAGCTGCACTTAAAAGCAGTATACTAAAGTTGAAATACACTAAAAGACTATATTTGTGTTTGAACAATTAAGCAGTGGTTAAAATCCCGAGAAAAACTGAAACAGCGAAGTTTTTTCAGAGTATTGTGCAACGCAGAGGGTTGAGGGAGGACGTTCCTTCCCCGTTAGAAGAAAGAAGCAGGTGGCGATAAAACAAAAGACGCTTCTCATAACAGCGAGAGTTGGCTTTTTTCAGAATTATACACAAAAAAAACTAACTAAAAGATGACGAAACCAACCGACCTGCATGGGTTATGTCGGACAGGTCGTAGTTCCTGGCGCTGCGAGGAAACTCCTTCAGCTTTCGGTTGGCTAGGTTGAGAGCTCCACTTGCGGCAGCCTCCTCCAAAGCTTTCTCCACGCTCCGACTGGCCGCTACTGTGGCCGGCAGCTGGGCTCCATCCCCAGCAGCCATCAAACGTACGGGTCTGCCTCCTTTTTTACTTTGCTTGCCGCGGCCGCACCACTCTCATACCCCACAGGCTCGGGAAAAAAATCCGCACCGAGTGACTCGTTTCAAACTTCTTTAAAAGTGAAAAACTAAAACTGAGTGTCGATGTCAGTTGCTCTCGCTTCCTTCGCACAACGGGAGCGGCGTTTACCAGCGAGCAAAAGAGGCACGGAGCTGTCAATCTTTCAGGAAGTTGAATCAAGTTTGAATCATTTCACAACAACGTTGCACCGAGAATACCCATCACTTCAAAATAAAAGTCTTTAACTATAAAACTAATCGAACGTATTCTGTTTGTTACTGTTACTTCTCTGAATCTAAGAATTTTGAGGTTATTTGATGATTGATTATTTTTTATATAAAAAGATCAATCAATCAATTTTATTTATAAAGCACCCTTCATACTGAAAGCAACTCAAAGTGCTGTACAGATCAATAAAAACAAACAAAATCAAACAATTACCCACTCCAACCCCACATGAAAAAACACACAACTGCATGGAAAATGCACAGATTAAGCAAAAATGATTCAATACAATACAGTTAAATAGATGGGTCTTGAGCTTGCTTTTAAAGACAGCAACATTTTCTGCACCCCTCAGGTTCTCTGGCAGACCGTTCCTTAAACGGGGGCCATAATACTAGAAAGAAGCCTCACCATAAGTGTGTGTTCTGACTCTTGGAACTGTTAATAGTCGGGTGCCAGAGGATCTCTTATGGTCCGCAGAGGTTCATAAGATAAGAGCAGCTCTGCAAGATAAGATGGTTCAAGACCATTATGACATTTAAAAACCACTAAAAGGATCTTAAAATAAATCCTGAGATGTACTGGGAGCCAATGTAATAACTTTAAAACAGGTGCAATGTGAGCCAGCCTTCTTGTCTTGGTTAGCACTCGAGCAGCAAAGTTTTGTAACAGCTGAAAGCTGTGCAAAGTTTTTTAGGGAGCCCAGAAAGCAGGACATTACAATAGTCTATGCAGCTGGAAATAAAAGCATGCATCAGTCTCAGTATTAGCGAGGGAGAGAATAAGGTGAACTCTGGTTATATTTTTTAGATGATAAAATCCTGTTTTTACTATTTGATTAGTTAAAACAAACAAAATGTGGAATAAAAGTGAACTCAGAATCAATAAGAATGCCCAGGCTTCTGACTTGTTTTGAAGGTTTAAAAGATGCAGCTTGTAATTTTTGAAATTGTAATTTCTTTCTGATCCTGTGGTCCAATGATTAAAACTTCTGTTTTGTCCTGGCTGAGCTAGAGAAAGTTTTATGTCTGACATGCAATTAAAAAGTGCAGTGATTGGCAGGGGGTTGTCACGAGAATATGAGATGTATAACTGAGTCTCATCAGCATAACTGTGGAAACTGATTCCATGGTTCCTGATGACTACACCAAGCGGCAACATGTATAAATTAAAAAGTAAAGGACTTAAAGTAGAGCCCTGGGGGACGCCATAGTTAACATCATGAATATATGAGGAACATGTATCCATACAGACCATAAAAGTTCTATCTGTGAGGTAAGAGCTGAACCACTGAAGAACAGTACCAGAAAAGCCAACCAGATGCTGTAATCTATTTAAAAGAATTTGGTGATGCACTGTATCAAAGACGGCACTCAGATCCAGTAGCACAAGGACTGAGAGCTTGTGTGAATCTAGATTACACCTAAAATTATTTACAATTTTTAAAAGGGCTATCTCTGTACTGTGGTTCGTCTTAAAACCAGATACTTTTCTGAAATACCAGTGACATTTAAAAAAGTATTTAACTGAATAAAAAAAAGCTTTTATAAAATTTTACTTAAAAATGGTAAGTTGGATAAAGATTTGTAATTATTAAAAACACTAGGATTACTCTTCTTAAGAAGGGGCTTTACCCCTGTCATTTTAAAGGGAGTGGGAAAGATTCCCATCTGAAGAGAGCAATTTACAATATTTAAAATCTTATACCCAAAACATCTATAAAATGAATGAAAAAGTGATGATGGAATTTTGGACAGTCAGGTGACTTGACTGTCACCTTTGACAGTCAAGTTTTGACTTGAGAGAAAACTTTGCTGAGCATCTCTGCCTCAATCACAGCGAAATTATTCAGTGTTTCCAGAGGTAAAAACAAACATTCAGTAGATTTAAAACAAGTATTTTGCTAATAATATGACATGACTTGATCTTTCGTCTGAAATGATATGCAAACTGTTCACAAAGAGAGTCAGTTGGAGTCTGAATACTCATGAGTAAAGTTAGAGTTAGTCAGATTATCAATGGTGAAAAACAAAACTTTGGGATTATTTTTGTGACTGTTAATTATTTTGCAAAATATTAATTTCTTGAATTTTGGACAGCAGAGTTGTATACAGTGCCTGGCAAAAGTATTCGGCCCCCTTGAACCTTTCAGCCTTTTGCCGCTTTTCAGGCTTCAAACACAAAGATCTAAAATTTTTATTATTTTGTGAAGAATCAACACCAAGTGGGACACAATTGTGAGGTGGAACTAAATTTATTGGATATTTTAAACTTTTTTAACAAATAAAAAACTGCAAAGTGGGGCATGCAATATTGTTTGGTCCTTTTACTTTAAGTGCTGCAAACTCCCTCCAGAAGTTCAATAAGGATCTCTGAATGATCTAATGTTGCCCTCAATGACTAATGATGATAAATAGAACCTACCTGTGTATAATCAAGTCCCCGTATAAATGCACCTGCTCTGTGATAGTCTCAGGGTTGTGTTTAAAGTGCAGAGAGCATCATGAAGACCAACACACCAGGCAGGTCCAAGATATTGTTGTTAAGACGTTTAAAGGCAGATTTGGATACAAAAAGATTTCCCAAGCTTTAAACATCTCATGGAGCACTGTGCAAGCGATCATATTGAAATGGAAAGAGTATCAGACCCCTGCAAATCTACCAAGACCCGGCCGTCCCTCTAAACTTTCATCTTGAACAAGGACGCCCATGATCACTCTGGATGAACTGCAGAGATCTACAACTGAGGTGGGAGAGAGTCTGTCCATAAGACAACAATCAGCTGTGCAGTCATACACTGCACAAATCTGGCATTTATGGAAGAGTGGCAAGAAGAAAGCCATTTCTCAAAGATATCCATTAAAGTTTGCCACAAGCCACCTGGGAGACACACCAAACATGTGGAAAAAGATGCTCTGGTCAGATTAAACCAAAATCCAACTTTTTGGCCACAATGCAAAACGATATGTTTGGCGCAAAAGCAACACAGCTCATCAACCTGAACACACCATCCCCACTGTCAAACATGGTGGTGGCAGCATCATGATTTGGGCCTGCTTTTCTTCAGCAGGGTCAGGGAAGATGGTTAAAAATGATGGGAAAATGGATGGAGCCAAATATAGGACCATTCTGGAAGTAAACCTGTTGGAGGTTTACTTCCAGACCTGAGTCTGGAAGTAAACCAGACTCAGTTTACTTCCAGACTCAGGTCTCAGGTCTGGAAGTAAACTCTGGTTATATTTTTTAGATGTCTGGAAGTAAACTGAGTCAGTTTACATCCTAGACTCAGGTCTAGGATGAAGATTTATCTTCCAACAAGACAATGACCCCAAACATAAAGCAAAATCTACAATGGAATGGTTCACAAATAAATGTACCCAGGTGTTAGAATGAATAAAATCCATATAGTTTAACGTTTCTAGAAACTGTTTAGTCAAAGACTCAGATGGATTATCAACATGTGGATTAAAATCACCAGTCACAATAATCATATTACACTTGGAATTAATACCAAATAAAAACTCAAACAAATCAGTGATAAAAGCAGCAGCTTGTCCAGGTGGTCTGTAGACAGTAACACAAAGTATTTGCTAGTTGTTGAAAACAAAGGCATGATGCTCAAAATAAGGGCCCTGCTCAAATGAAATTTCTTTAGCACCCAGTGAATTATTAAATATTAAATAATAGCAGGACCACCACCTTTCCTGCCACTTCGAGCATAGAAAGAAAATTTTAAACCTGGTGGAGAGGCCTCAGTGACCACAACTGGTGCATCTGTGCCCAACCAGGTTTCTGTTAAAAACAACTAATCCAGTTTAGTATCTAAAATCAAATATATACTAAAATAAAAGATTTATTTAAAAGAGAGCGAACATTTAAAAGAGCCATATTGAGTGTGACAGGTGAACCGTTAATGTTAGTTGTGGGTGGTAGATAATGTTTTCCTAAAGGTATAAGGTTATTAAAGTTCCCTGAATAGATGCGGTTATGTATAATTTGCTCCCTGTATGTAATCCAAACTCATATTAACTGGTTAACAGGAACAAATGGGCCTGGCCCAATGGTATGTGTATAACAGTCAGAAGATGAATAGAAGCCAGGACCATGTAGACATGGATCAGTAGCAGACTGTTAAGATGCAGTGATATGGTTACCAGATATGGATGTTGAGGTTGTGAGCTTCACCTAGTAGTGAACATGCTAATTCATCACCTTTTTTATTTGTCTCAGAATTCTTGCCATTATTTGATGTCACACATGAGTTAGACGAGTTGTAAGTCAGAAAGCCATTCAAATTCCCATTTCTTGTGGCGCTAACTACTGTTGATAATACAGGACATAGTCATAGATAGATGGTGTATATTACTATGTGTGTCACTGGTTTACAGATAGAAGTTGTCAGAAGTAGTAATAAAACAGTTTATACCCTGTGTATAATAGCCATAAAGTTCAGTATGTGTTATATGGCAACTACTTAGCGATCATTTTTACCCAGGATCTTAAATGTGACTCCTGAAGTATTGAAAGTTAAAAAAAAATTTTTTTGCACATGTAGGATCGTGATTACACATGAAAATTGTGTTTTGCTTAGAATATGTTATGAATTTATGTGATCACTTTTCTGTCAGATTGTGTAGACTTTTGGCACAAGTTGAGGTTTTGGAGTTGCAAATTCAAATCCAAATCCTTACCTCATTACTAGCCTAATTATGCCGCAAACATGCATGATTGAGCGTACACTGGCCATTTTGGATTTCTCAGTTTTAACAGTAAAAACTGAGAAATCCGTTTTCTTAGTTTAAAATAAGAAAAATAAATCCATAATGTTTTTGTCATTGTCCTCAATATAAAATTGGTCATTGTAGTAATTTTGGGATAGAAAATGTATTTACAGAGTCAATGCTTCTTGCCGGGCTGCACAGTGGAACAGTTGGTAGAGCTGTTGCTTTGCAGCAAGAAGGTTCTGGGTTCGATTCCCAGCCCAGGGTCTTTCTGCACGGAGTTTGCATGTTCTCCCTGCATGCGTGGGTTCTCTCCGGGTACTGGTGGCTTCCTCCCACGGTCCAAAAGCATGACTGTCAAATTGCTCCAAATTGTCCCTAGGTATGAGTGTGTGTGCATGGTTGTGCATGGAAAATGAATGGATGGATGGATGCTTCTTGCCATCTCTTTGACTTTCCACATAAATGATCTGGTCAGGGTGCTTATTCTATTCTATTCTATTCTATTCTATTCTAAGATATAGTCAAAAGGTGATCAGAGACTGACAAAATCTTAATAGGAGCCAGTAAGGGGGAGACTAAATCACGTGTATGTGGAGAGTGTTTTTGCATACCTAGACAAAATTTCTAACTAGAAAAGAGATAAACTTTACATGGAGGGTGTACTTTCTTTTTCCAATGAATACATAAACTTCCTTCTCAAGAAATAGGAAATAGGAAATTAATAAAAGCTTCTTGATTTCAATTATTAATTTGATAAGTCAAAACGGAACCTAACTGCCTCAGTTTGGCTGGTTTGACTGTGTTTAGAAAGGGTGCAGCCTGAGCTAAGGTTCGAAGAGGGTGGGCGTGGCTGCAAAGAAGGTTTCTTACTGACATGATTGTGGGCGGGTCTTGTGCTAATTTCTCTAAGGTAATTCTGCTATCGATTTGTTTTTGAATAACTTTAACGCTATAAACAGAGCGGGAAGTATATTCTGGAGATGTGTCCATTATAAGGCAGCAGTGGGAAATGTGTGTCCAATGTTTTCGGATGCGGCTGAAGACACACGTGAAGTAACCCTGGAGTGCAAATGCAGGGTCGGGAAGACTGCATTGTCTCCCATGGTTGCCGTGAGGTTACTTAATTAGAATACTCTAATTATTATTTCCCAATTCACTCTGGAGCAGATGACTACACCGCGCGCATACACACGCACATACGACGCTTTCTGAACCCGCCTTCTAAAGTTCCGCATAGTAACCATCGCAACCATTTTCGTCGCTTTATGAAAGTCGGGGATTTACAAATGACATGTAATGATGATTTTTGTTTCCTAAAATTTATGACTTGTTTAAACAAACATTTTGTTTGTTTATGAAGTTGTTTTCAAGTAATCTGCTAAAATCTGTTTATACTATGGGACCTTTGGTCTCTTTAAAGAATCCAAACCTTGATAAAGCTCCAGAAAGTCAGTTCCCTTACCGTCCAGCACAGGCACGTGCAGATGGAGCAGCGTGTAGTACTTGGCTGGATGTTGGGTCTGCATGTGGGTGTGTGTACATTAGAATTAGAATTTATTGTTTGTTATTGCACACATGTACAATGAGATTAAAGCCAGCTCTAAAACAGTGTAAACGATGTATAAATACCTACATTATAAATATAAATATGGTGATATTTATAATATTTAAATGGTTAAATTTATATATACATACATGCATGAATAACCACCATATAATAAGCACATGTGAGAGTTCAGGGTCTTAATTGCTTGTGGGAAAAAGCTGTTTTTGAGTCTGTCTGTTTTGTTTTGATGCACCTTTAGCGCCTCCCAGAGGGCAGCAGGTCAATCAGGTTGAAGCCAAGGTGGGTTCTGTCCTTGGTGATGGCCTATGCTTTGCTGAGGTAATGAGAGGGGTAAATGTCCACCAGACAGGGGAAAGGACAGTCAACGATTCTCTGAGCAGCCTTTATGACCTTCTGTAGCCTCATCCTGTCTGCAACAGTCCAGCTGCAGTGCTATACTGTGATGCATTATGTCAGCAGGATCTGCATGTATGAGCAGAGAAGGTCAACAGCAGCTTGGAGTTTAGTTTGTGCTTCCTGAGGACTCTCTGGAAGTGCAGCCGCTGCTGAGCCTTCTTGATGACTGCTGAGATGTTGTCAGTCCAGGAGATGTCGGCAGAGATGAGGACGCCAATAAACCTGAAGGTGTGGACCCTCCACACTCTCACCGTTGATGTAGAAAGGAGCTGGGTCTGAGCAAGAAGCTTCGGTGCAAAAAAACACAAAAAAACCTTCTTGGGTTTTTTTGTGTTCAGAGTGAGGTTGTTCTCTGAACACCGGGGCACCAGCTTCGGGACCTCTTCTCTGTAGGCTGCCTAATCACCCTGTGAGATGAGTCTGACCACTATGGTGTAATCAGTAAACTTGATTCAGTTGTTGTTGTGGGCTGGACTGTAGTCTTTGGAGTAGAGGCAATACAGGAGGAGGCTCAGTACACAGCCCTGTGGTTAGCAGATGTTCAGTGTGCAGGTAGAGGAGAGAAGAGGACTGAGTCACAGTCTGGGGTCAGTTGATGAGGACGTCCTTTATCCAGGCACATGTGAGAGGAGGAAGGCCAAGAGTGACCAGTTTTGAGATGAGTCTGTCTGGGATTATTGTGTTGAAGGCTGAGCTGTAATCAACAAAAAAATTTAGGAGATAACTCTGCTGCTGTTCCAGGTGGATCAGCGCTGAGTGGAGAGCTACAGCAATGGTGTCCTCTTTGGATCTGTTAGCACGATATGTAAACTGGTGAGAGTTGTAGTCTCGGAGCATATGATCTTTGATGTGCTGTAAATCTAGTCTCTCAAAGCACTTCCTAATTACAGGAGTCAGGGCCACCGGACGGTAATCATTCAAACTGAAATCCACCCTGCCCTTCCCACACACATGCATGTGGGGGAGGTGGGTTGGATTTTTAATACTTTTAACTTTGAAAATTAAAAGCTACTGTTTAACCCCTTCTCTCTGCTTATATCCTTCCCTTCCCCCATGTTTTGTTCTTACCACCACGTCACTAAGTGCAGGCTTTTCATGTGGTTGCCTGATTTTAATGGCTTTACATATTGTCAATAATGATGTCAGGCTTACTGGTACTCAGTGCCTCTTAAAAGTATCAGGACACAGAGCAGAAGTGGAATGTGGAAGCATTGGATGGCACATTTATCTGTGGTCACGACCAATTCAAGACAACCTCATTAGCTTACTTCACAATAACTAAGAAGCCGTTATTAGTTGGTGAGCTGTTCTTGTATGAAGTCCAAAACAGGGCCTGTACTACAGCAGGTAATCAGTCCTCCCACTGCAGCAGTGATCATGGTCTACCTCAGCACCAGACAGTAGGAGTTGGAGGTTCTCATGGTGGATTTGATTTTCAGTAACAAAACTAATCTGTAATTCTGTCATAGTGACTACATTAACCCATGGAAATATCTCATTTTAAAGATTTTCATAGATGCATTGGTTTGTAAGGAGGGAAATCTTGAATTCAATCCTGGTGGAAATGGGAAACCAGTAGAGATGGAAGTTATGTGGTCATGTTTGTGCACTCTCATCAGGATCCTAGTTGCAGAGTGTTGGATGTATTGGATCCTCTGCAGGCTATTGGTAGGAATCCCACTGAAAAGAGTATTCCAGCAGTCCAGTGTGGAGGAGACAAAGGCATGGAGCAGTTTTTCTGTGTCTGAGAGGGAGAGTATAGGACGGATTATGGAAATGCTTCATAGGCAATAGAAGGAGGTCTTGATATGAGATTCAAAAATCTTTGTTATGACTGGCATCGTCAAATCAATTATGCAAATGAGTGTGCAGGTGCCTGTCTGTGATTGGTTCCCAGAAAACGATAGAGACATTCCATTGGCGGCCTCCCGGAGATGACGAATATAAAACCTGAAGACGCAGACGTCCTTTCATCCATCCTCCACTCGTCTCAACCGGCCACACTGTCCTCATGTAACACCTTGTAAAAATTCTGGAGTTTGTAGGGGTGAGCTGCCGTTTATGTTTGCTTAGTTTATGTTTGCTTAGTTTTCTCATGTTTTTTCTTAGGTAGGAAGGTAAGTTTTTGTCATTTGGTTTATTTACTTTCATTTAGGTAAGTTGATTAATTCAGATAGTTTCCTTTTGTTTGTTGTTTTCGGCGTTAGCTCACTCCGAAGCCCAGCTCCACTTGTAACATTTTCAATCCAAAATGCATCTTTTTATAATAACATTGTAAAATGTTGAACTGTGTGTGTGTCCGCTGCTTGAGACATAAAGAGGATGGTTCCGTCATGTTACGATCTGGCCACCCAGGTCGTAACAGTCTTTTTCACCAAGACTTGTGACTACTGATAAAAGTGGAATACTGGAACCAGAGAAGGAGATGCTGGTTATGGATGATGATTGGGTTTGATGAGAAGTGCCCACTAAAATGGCTTCGTCTTTGGAGCTGTTGTGTTGGAGAAAGCTGTGCTCCATCCATGACTTTCTCTCCTCCAGGCAAGTGGTGAGTTTTGATGAGGAAGTTGGTGGTGTAGCATTGAAGCGCTTTTTGTGCCAAGTCTCCCGTTTTTACCTCCCTCTCCTGCTGTCCTCCCGTATTAATATTTTCCCATAATCATCCTGTATTGTGCACCCCCTCGCTCTGATAATACCACCGGACAGCAAGATTTCCCGTATTCTCAGGTCCAAAACTTGACAGGTATGCTCTGGACTGCTTCTTGATGAGGGAAATGCATGCCACCCGGAAGCTGCACCTGCCCATCACACTTTGCAGAGGAGGAAGAAAAGAGAGCAGACACACAACAAGCAGCACACGGGCCTGTGTATATGACAGATAGAGCACACAGCTTCTCTATTTCCACCACTTTATGATAAGACAAACAAACAGAAGTGATGGTCTAACTGTACTTAAGTATTTATAGTTCACTAGTACATGTGAACACTGAAGGGAACTGAATGGAAAGGGGGTGGAGAGAAGCAGCAGTAGTTTCAGCTTTATTCTAATGAGACCGAATATTTCTTCTTTAAGTTGACCCACATCCTTCAAGGATGTGGGTCAACATCCTACAAGGATGTGGGTCAACTTAAATCATCAGCTAAAATTATTGGCATCTATGGGAACTGCGGGTCTCATGGTGGCTGTTAGTGTTCATAAAGAATCACTGTTGAACTTCTTGTCTTCAGAGCATGTTTTAAATCAAAGGACATTTACCTGCTCTTCTTTGCAGAGTGAGGAAATACCCCTCGCTTCACTTGCAATATTTTCCCACCAAACTTGCTTTTGGTTGCTTCCTCTTATGAAACCATACGGAGTGACATCACAACTTCTCACGCTCTTTGTCCTTTTCCTCTTCCTGTGAGCCCTCTGGTCTTAAGAATCCCAGGTTTTTGTTTTTCTTCTATCAGATACTTCTAACCCCAGGTCTCTCTCTGAAGTGCATACAGCCATCGCTAAATATTTCTGGCACATCACTGACTGCATCATGTGCAACTGTTACCATATTTCAAAATAAAGACTTCAAACTAAGGTGTGTCATCAGGGTTCTTAAAGTGACTTCATTTGTTAAACGTGATGGGAGTCAGTGCAACTTTGCGATATGATTAGAGCAGCAGCCAATGATTATTTTAATTAACTATCTAATGATTATTGATTATTCTGACAACTGCACAGAAAAAATTGGCACATTATAGATGGTTTTCATTGAAGGTTTTTTATAGCATTAATTTAGTGAATACTTGATCATTTGTAAAGCTCTGGCCTTTCTGCTTAACCCAATAGTGATCTGTTGAATATTTTTTGGATTAACTGGATTAATTTTTACAGTAATTTTAAGCAGATGAAACTATAAATGTTACTTGAGTCAAAGATAGAACATATTTACAGACAAAGCTTTTTTATCTTAAGTACAAAATGCAAATACTTATTGTACAGTTTTGGCTTAATTACTGCTCAGAGTGTTTTGTTCTTTCAGAAATATGAATGGAACTTAACCAGAAACTGCAGATAGTGCTTATTTGTGTGGATGATGAAAGTCTACCAGGGAGAGGTGAGTGAGATTAGTGAGAATGAGAAGCGGAGATTCCAAAGATGATCCAGGTGGCACTGAGCACAGATGAGAATGGAAGCCCATTTCTGCCACTATAATGAAATGATAGACTGCTGCAGATAGGCACCAGACCCTTGGGGATCCCACCAGGGAAAAGCATGTAAGATGATGGATCTTCTTTTTATATAAGACTGTAGTGCAGGTAACAACTACAGACAAATTGGGTAGTTTGAAGAAGAGGTATTGGGAGAGAGAGAGATGGTGGAAACGAGGCACCTGAGATATCTCTGTCTTTCTAACCTTGTGTTCTGACTGTGGTGTATCAAAATGTCCCAATAACTTTGAATTTGGAACGTCTCTGAGTTTTCCATTTGAGTCCAGACCAGATCAGAATACTGCAGCTTTTGCAACAGGTGGAGCATCCTGGCTTTCTGATTCACAACCATCTGCCCAATAGGCTTGAAAGCTTCCAACCTTCTCCCAAAGTTCTGGTAAAGACTCTGTTGTATAAGTCCTGTTTGCACAGCAGGAGGAAGGAAAGCTACAGATGGGTTAGAGGGAAGCTTGTAATCTTTTGAAAATCAAGCATTTGAAGCAAAGTGACAGGATGCAGAAACTCTATGGGATGATAGACAAAGACTCCAGGCCTGACAGAAGGAAGAGAGTGAGCAGGCAGCGGAGGTCAGAGGAAAGAGTGAATGACTGCCTGCTGAAAGGGGAGTGAGCCTGAGAATGAATGGTATTTGACAGAGGGGAGATGAACCCACCACCAGCTGTGTGTGTTGTCTCAGGCACATATGTACACCCATACAGCCTTATCAAGTTCCCACACACACATAGTCTAACTCTACTACGTTACACATTAACACAACATAAAACTGGCATCTCTAACTTATACAGTAGCTGTTCCTCAATCAGCTACTGCTGATAGTAAACTTGAAGCAATAAGAGCAGTAAGGAAATTATTTTGTTCATTTAGGATTATCTAACATTTTGGCACATTACAGCCACAAACTCTAATAGTGGAGTTGGAGTTTTACATGATTGGCCTACACGAAGTGACTAAAACCTCAGCAGCCTGTGGATGATACTATCCAGACTCCTGAACTGCAGTGCAGATCCTGCAGGTATGTGAATACACATGGGGGAGCTTCAGGCTCAGGCCCCTCCTGAACCATCAGGAGGTGTGGTGCCCCAGGTATCCCACAGAAGGTGGTGTACCAATGGTAGGGAGAAAACATCTGAGTCAGCCACTGAAGGCTGACTTATATCTGATGAAGACCCTCAAGAGATTGATTCTCAAGCATCTTTCCCCATGGTGAGGTCTTCATTGGATCAGCTGCAGCTCGTCTACCAGCCAAACATTGGACTGGATGATACCATCAGCTACAAACTGAGCGTTTACTGTGACTATCTGTTTGCTCTCTTTCACCCAATAGCAGTGGCAGTTTCTGATATGAGCAACATGGGCAACTGCCGTCTTGTGTTGGGGGGTGTGGGGTGTTAACATCTTCATTGGGGTTCAAGGGTTCGGGGGGTGCTAGGATGGCCTCTGCCCAATAGGCTTGAAAACACATATACACACTGGTGTCCATTCTTTTGACACCAGAGGTCAAAAGAATGGACTTTAAAATACTTACTTACTTAAGACCTGTTGTTATTTTATCAACCTTCAGGTCAATTATTAGCTTAGATTTAGAATTGCCTGCGCCTCTTTGGACGAAGGAGCCAGCGCTTCACGGACGGAGTTTCGAGCAGCGGCTGTCTGGCTCTCCGGATGAGGCAGGTGGGAAGGAGCGTCAGGGCAGGGATCCCCTCTGAGCACCGGCGCTGCTTGGAAGAACGGGATGGCTCCAAACTTCGTAAGGAGTCACCCCCGGTCCTGCTCAACATTTAACATTTTGGACATGTTTATTTGTGAGGATATACAGGTGCTGTCCAAGTGTGCCAGTCGGAGTCTCCATTTGGCGTCTCCAAATGGCACATTAGCCAAAACAAAAAAACAGCTTAAAGGGAAGAGAAGATATTTACATCCATGGTGTACAACTTAATTTATAAATACATTTTAGATATAAAATGTATTTATCAAATGACTGTAACCCTCAGTGCGTCAACATAAAGTCATCAATGAGGGCTCTAATGAAAGATAATGACCAGAGGAATCCTCTGGTAGATACATTATTGATAGTGGAAATTACTTAGAATTATAAAAATAAAATACCGTATCTGTCGAGTTTTGGATTTGAGAATACGGGAAACTTTTAGCAGGGTGCCGCCACCGTCAGAGCGGGGGAGGGACGAACAAGAGGTGGTTAGTGTGCAGTCAGACCTCCTCCCCCCTCTTGCGATAACGCTACCATCCCCCGCCCCCCTCTAACGGTACGCTAATTTCCCCCCTTTCTTTCTCCCCCCCGCACTCTAGCGGTACGGTGACCCCCTTCTCCCCCGCACACACCCCTCTCATGAGAGCCTGACTTTGACGCAGCAAAGGCGCACACATTACGCGTGGTTAGGCATGCAGTTGGTGGATTCATGTCACAACAAACCCCAAAATGCCTTATATCCTTATGACAGGACACGTGTTGGCTACACATCTGTGGCTTTAGATTTAGTTTCCGAGTTGACCAGTCAGAAATATTCCAAAAAGAATACAGGCATGTCAAAAAGAGCTGAAGACGCTGTCTGGATATTATTGGCTCGGGAAAAGCCATTTCATAACATTATTGGTCGAATGCGGTGTCAATCAAAAGGGGGCGCTTTAGGCTGCCTAGAAAAGCGTCATAATGGGCACCGGCAGAGTTTAAAGAGGAGATAAAGCAGAAAATTCAGACAACCTAGATTTGTCCCATGGATGGGACACCGCCAGTTAAGGGGTTAAGTATAAACTCTTAATGTTGATCTCAGACTGTATAAAAGGTTTGACAGTCTATAGTTCACCTTGATAAAAACAAATAAAAGCCAACACTGAGCTCATGCGGTCATAACTATGAAGTACATCCTCATACTAATGTGAAAAAAAAACTGACTTTGGAATGAATGCTAATCGGTTCTACAAAGTTAGCAAAAATAATCCAAAACATTTTGAAACTTTAAGATTATATAAAGACAAATTCTATCATGTGTTGAAAAACCAGATGCATCACTCAACATTAACAATAATCATACATTCGGTTATTTATGCTGAAAAATAACATCAAAATCTCACAAACTGAGACAAACTGAATTTATTTTGTCAAGGGGGGGGGCTCAAAGGGGAGAAAACAACACATTTATGAACATGCTTTGTAAAACATATTTCGTATGTTATGTGTAAGTTGCGACAAGTTGTTCTTTACAAAGTTTTCCAATATTTGTAAACATTATATTTTAAAAAAAAATCTATTCTGATATTTTATGTTGAGAAACGGAAGAGAAGAGCCTTCAAACAAAATTACTACATTACCCATAGGAAACGTTCACAGAACTTTACCACGAACGTGTTGTTGATTGGCTGAATACATGTGATATGTGATTGGCTAGTGGAAGGAACCCGGATAAAGTGAGTATATAAATGAGAAACGGTTGGCGAGCGGGTCAAGTTGTTTCAGCACTGGCTAAAGACGATAGCTAGGAAATCTGTATTTTGTACTGCGGTGTAAGGTCTTATTTGAGAAAAATATAAAATGGTATGTATCGCTGATCGTATTCGGTAATATGTCCGCTACAGTATAGTGTATTTTGTTTTTAAAGAAGCTGTGTTTCAGGGATATTTTCTTAATTTTTTTTTCATTAGCATGTAGCCGTTAGCTGCTGCTAGCTTAGCGTGCTAACCGATAGCTTTGAAAAAGCAGCGCGTATCTAAAAGATAAAAGCGTTTGTTAACTCGCTTTTTTTTATTTGAACTATGTTTGGCGGTGCTGATCTGCTGAGCTGTTGCAAACTGTGGCCGCTCTCTGTGTTCCGCAGGCTGGCGGTAAGGCTGGGAAGGACTCCGGAAAGACCAAGACAAAGGCTATTTCGCGCTCACAGAGAGCAGGACTGCAGGTCTGAACACATTCATTCATTGCAATAGCTTTTCCTCCGTTCGCATCGCAAAGGCTGCTCCATCCGCTGGTCAGCGAACCGTACTGTTTCTCAGATTTTTAACAGTTTTCTTCGTTCTCCACGCAGTTCCCAGTGGGTCGTATCCACAGACACCTGAAGTCCAGAACCACCAGCCACGGCAGAGTGGGAGCCACAGCAGCCGTGTACAGCGCAGCTATTCTTGAATACCTCACTGCTGAGGTATTGTTAAACAGTTTAAAATTTCTTTAAAGAGTCGTTCTTTGTGTCCATTTCAGCATCCCAACTCTGTCCAGGTTTTGGAGTTGGCAGGAAATGCATCAAAGGACCTAAAAGTGAAGCGAATCACTCCACGCCACTTGCAGCTTGCCATCAGAGGAGATGAGGAGCTTGATTCTCTTATCAAGGCCACAATTGCTGGTGGAGGTAAAGATGCTTTTATACACCTTGGTATTGGACCTCCTTTAAACACGGTTTTGTCTAATGCTGTTTTTCTTGGCCAGGTGTGATCCCACACATCCACAAGTCTCTAATTGGAAAGAAGGGGCAGCAGAAGACTGTATAACCTGAGGTGCTCTGGATGGTGTGCTGTCTCAGGATTGAAGTCTGCATCTGAAGTGGTTAAATGTCTTGGATCCAAACGTGTTTAGAAATTTTTATGGTTAATTTTGCATTTATTCACCTGGGTTTTTACTTTTTTTTTTTTTTTTTTTTCTCTGTCTCAAGTGGCTTCAAAGAAGCTTTCTTTCCCTTGTTTTCCTGGTGCTGCAGTTTGTTATCCATGCTGTGTGGCATTCCCATGTTTAAAGTGGTGTTTTAATAAAGCCCTTGTTGGGCATTTGTTCTGTTTTTTCCTTTTGTTTGCCTTGAGGGTTTTTTTTATTTCATTTTTATTTATTTTTTTTCCCTCAAAATACTTACCATTAAAGTTTGCAACAGGAATGCTCCTTTAATCCAGAGTTCCTCCTGGGACAGTCGTGAGCTCTTGTGGTTGAATATGGAATAAAACAGACTGATGTAAATCAATAAAACCTCTGGGTTGTACATTTGAAAATGGTGCACAGTTGGTTAAAATTTGTGTATATGTTAGGACAGAATGGAGAGACATGTACTCAAGAACTGGCCTTAATTTGTTTATAATTGCTGCTTGTCATAAGTGGCAATCAAGGCCCTTTAATTGGCTCTTAATTCCCCTGGATTTAACATAAATGTTTCAGTTAATATGAACCATTCTAAAGTTGGAAGCAGTATTTGTAAATGATGCATGGAGTACAGAAAACTTGGATATTTTCCAAAAGTCTTTAACAGGGCTTCTGGTCCTGTCTGAATTATAGCATGCAGTCAAGTTCTGACTGTAATTCTGGTATGTTGAAGTAGAGCCTAATCTAAAAGTTACAGGACACCAACCTTCATGGAGCTGAACTTTGGGCTATGCCATGGAACCCAAATTTGTCTTTAAAGACCAGTTTCCTGCAACTTGTAGATGGATGAATAAATCATAAATTCAAGATAAGCTCTACGTGTTTTTACTCATCCAAAAATCTTAAAAGTATATGGTTCAAAAGCTAAATACTGAATACTTTAGTTTTAATTTGTGAAAAGGTAATACAAAAAGTACGTAACAAATTACAAAATGAAATTGGGCTGGAGAAAATTTTCAAAAATCAGTTTTCCACAACAAAACCTTTGATACTAAAGAGTAGTTGGTACATGCCAGAGCATATGCATGTATTGACAATGAGGTAACAGTCATTAACATTCAGGTAATGACTGTTATCTGAATGTTTGTTCACTTGGTCTCCAAAAAGCACAAAAGATTTGGCAGATAACGGAACTATGAAACTGCACTGAAGTTGTTCTTGAAATCATTTTACTCTACAAGAAAATTAAATGTTTCAGGTTTTAGCCTATCTATCCCCAGAACAAAACATGGAGAAGCAGCATTCAGTTTCTATGCACCTCAAATCTGGAACAGATTTTAAGAAAACTGAAAAACAACCAAAATAAAATTTCTTTAAATCAAGGCTATAACCTCACCTGCTTAGTTTCAGTAGTGAATGGAACATTGATTAAAAACTTTGATGTGTATTTGCTTGATGATTTTGATGATGGCCTTTGTCAAAATGTGTTTACCTGTTTCACAATTGACTGTGTTATGCTTTTATCATATAAAGCACTTTGAACTGCCTTGTTGCTGAAATGTGCTATACAAATAAAGTTTGAATTAAAGTGCTTTTAGATGACCTCTGTAAGTAAACTGAATTCAGTTAGGTTTTGAATCTCCAAATTTTGAATATCTTTCCAAGAAAAATGGAAAAGTATGGCTCAACTACAAACCTAACAGATATATCTGAGGACCCGAGCTAACAGACTATTGAAGGACAGTGTTAAACAGAGGCCTGGACTGTTGTATTTCTGTTGACTGATTCTCCACAGCTCTGGTGGGAGAAATGGTCAACAGATAATATTAGTCATATGCTCCACAAATCTGCCCTGCATGGAATAGTTTTTATATTACTGGAAGATAAATTAATCTCTTTCTAAAATTTTCTACAAATCATGTATCTTGATATAAACAAGCAATCAAGACAGACTAAAACTGAACTTTTTAGCCTGTATGTGGAAAACTAACACCCTGAAATCACCAGAGGTGGTAGCAGCATTATGATTTTTATTAGCAGAAGCAAGGAAAGTTGTTTGAAAATTGGAGAAATTTAAAATCTGTGCAAGCCTTGAAGAAATCATGCCTAAAGGCTGAAAAGACTGAAAACGGTGTGTTCAAATGGCCCAATAAAAGTTCAGACCTAAGTTCACAAATACTTGCCATCAAATCTGCCGGAGTTTGAGTTATTTTGCACAGAATGGTAAAATAAATTTGGTCTGCAGATTTGTACCAAGTAGATTGCTGAAGTTTGCCAAAAGGTGGCACTGTAGTATCACAGGCATTCTGCGCATGAGACTTTTTTGTTTCACATGTGGCTCTACAGCTGTTAATATCAGGAACAAAGCATTACAGATAAAACCAGCCTCACTGCAGAGAACCAACAATTCTTTTAATATTTAGATTTTAATTACAAGATAAATCTGCAGTGTTTTCATTGCAGTCAGGTAATTTTCTCTCAGAGTTTCAGTGTTTTCAGATTCCAAATAAACTGACACTGTATCATTTTCACTGCAATACAATTCTTGGATTCAGAATCAATTGATATTTTCCTTCAAATTTCTTTTTAAATGTAAAATATAATCTACACACGTTGTTTGAAAATGACTGATACTACCTGAAAAACAACATACTGACAGAACAGAAAAAATAAAATTAAATATGGTTTATTGGATTTCTCTTTCTTCACAGACTTTGTAGTCAATGACTTGATCTTCGATAATCAGATTGATTTGTTCTCACAGAAATCTGTCTGCAGCAGGTAGATTGTTCTTGTAAATGAGCTAAACACTTCTAATTATTTAACTTTTCACTTTCCTCGAAGTAGCAACTACTTTTTTATTCAGATGAATAATCATATAGCTACTTCTTTTAAAAGGATCCAGGACTAGTTGAACACGTTGGCCTAAATATGTTGCAATATTCCTATTACCTAAAAAAATGCTGTTTGTGATCCGCCAAAACTCATAATTACTTTAAAAAAATACATCTTCTGATATTTTTCACCCATAGAGGTCGCTATTTTTTCACCGATGGGTTGATGATGCGTTTTGGTCCATTCTGTACTGGAGTCTACAGAGTAAACACAGGAAGGTTAACTTTTCCCGAGTAGTTGTTTGTCATATTGAGTTTGACTGGTGTATTTTTAGATAATGCCACACTGTGTCACTTTCGGCTGTAATAATAATAATGATAATAATAATAATAATAATAATAATAATAATAATAATAATAATAATAATAATAATAATAATAATAGAGGCGAATCTGAATAATTTCCCACATGAAAGAAAGGAGAGCCCAGTGCGAGAGCCGGAGGGGAACACAACTTCCGAATGACCTAATCTGTGCTATGGACATTTCTTCGCAACACTTTGAGCCATTTATACCAGCAGAACTAGCTCTAACAAGTAATCTTTATCTTAAAGAGCTAAAAATAAACGTCGTGCTGAGATGAAGCTGAAGTTGGTTTCTGATTCCAACTTCCGATTCGAGAAATGGCTAATGGGCGATTCCACTTAATTATTCACTACCTTCCGCATCTTTAATGTTAAAAAACTACAACACCTAGACACTTCAAACTTGGAAAGGATTATTCTGCTCTAATAGCAGAATATTTAAAACAAAGTTTGTGATTTGTGAAACCCTTTTCTGATATGTGAAACTTCAATAAAGGATGATTTCACCACTTTTTTGCATCAGCATCACACTAGAACTGCTCCAGTTCCTAAATTACAACTCCTAGACTCTTCAAACTTGGACTAGATTATTACTATTACTACTGGAAATGCTAATGGAGCTAGAACACTGGTACTTTGAAACCACTACCAACACCGAATGAAGTTCGGATCCTAAACCACTGTTGCCTAACTGGACAGACAGCTACAGTGCTACAGTACTTACTGGATCACACAATCTGACCAGAGGTATGTGTCATTCATTGTTTCATTTACGAAGCTGAAGGCAGCAGCAGCAAAACATCAGCTCCTACGGCCAACTCTGTCCTCTTCCTCTGTTTAGTCCTCTTCATCATTAACACCTCTTCTGATTTCTACGTCCGATCGATTTCAATGCGGTGCGATAGTTGGACTACAACAGCTTTTCTGGCATTGGAATTGTGTCATCATGGTTTGAGTGAGTGAGAAAAAAAGGAGAGAGAGAAAGAGAGAGACAGATCCAATTCTTCTGATAATTGTAAAAATATTCTATAGAGTACTTGATTACTAAAATATTCTTTTACTTTTTCAAGCTGCATGCTGTGAGTTGGTGGAGGAGCGTGTGGTGAGTGGACTGATTGAGAATTTCTAACTTTCTAACAGAAAGGCAAACATCTGAGAAAACCATTCAAATGAAGTGCTTGAAAAAAGTGTGGATGGAGAACAGATCACCCCATCATGTGATGGATCAGGTTGTTCACCAAACACAAACTTACTGTGTCCCTGGCAGGTCAATGTTTGATAATAGTTAGAGATATTTTTGGATGTCTCCTCATTGGGATGTGATGCTTGGAAAAGGTAGAGTTGAGCACCGTTACCTCTGGAAGGTTTTGGAAAGATTTGGTCTGGGCTCTGAATTTATTGTCAAGTAGGAAAATACTGAGCGTGTACTGAAAACAAATGCCTGCTTGTGTAAACCTTTCAAAGTTACAAGAGGTGTTCAACAGGACTGTTCTTTGTCTCGAATGTTATATTCTCCTTCTATTTAATCGATGTTAAAGAATATTAGATCACATATTGAAGGATTGGGTTTATCCATCCATCCATCCATTTTCTGTTCACCCTTGTCCCTTAATGGGGTCGGGAGGGTTGCTGGTGCCCATCTCCAGCT